>JAXQQM020058228.1:0-10867 GCA_034641835.2 Pinus albicaulis
GAGTACTTTGAGTTTCATCATTTTTTCTTTTTCTCCTACTCCTTCTTGATGTGCTACCTTCAATAATTTCTTGAGGTTCCTCAAAGAAATTTCTAATCAAAAATTGTTCCCATGTGTCCTTCTTCTCCTTTAACTCTTTTTCAATCAAATTTTTTACAAGACCATGGTGATATAGATGTGGTTCTACATCCCATAAATGTTTCTGAACAGTCATATACATCTTCTTCAAATTATTTAATAGAAAATATGGGAGATTGAGGGTTTGATTATCTAGAAAATTCATCAGCAATCTGGTATGGTACATATACATGGACCCAAAACGACCTTCACAGGTGATGAATTTTTGAAAAACTAGCAGCAAAGTAGCCCATTCCTCTTTCAAAGCATGAACAGGAATTCCTCTTTTAAAAATGGTTATGTCCATACCTTGGTTTCGTAAGATTATTCTCCAAGCTTCATCACTAATGCTTTTGTTCTTAAACCATCGTTCACCCTCGTGAGGAAGTTCTGTGGCAGTTGCTATAGATGCCTCATTCACTGTGAACTTAAGGTCTCTAATCTCTACCTCCAGGCCATTGAACAACCTTGCAAATGCTTTTGTCACTTCTTTAAGGTAGCCTCTGAACTTTTGGATAAACCGCAGCCACTTTGCTTTCTTCAATATATCCCTGACTTGCGGATATCCTTCTATGAATTTAGGTCCTTCTGGTTCTGCTCTTAGCAATTTACCCATCCTTCTTTCTGCTCTTTAAAAACTTGCCTGTGTGAGGAGGGTTCAATGGAAGTAGAACGGCTGAATGCACAGAAATGAGCACAATGGCTGTAGGTAGATATCAGAGAGTGGGTATACAGAATGTAGCGTAACAGAGAATGAAATGGAGTGAAGCGAAACAGAGAAGGGTTACATGAGCATGACATAAATGCGGCTGTGAGATTAGTAGAACAATAGGAAGAGTATAACACATCCAACAGTGTTTGAAATTTGGTGGCTGCAAAATAAATGTAAGCACGTTTAAACAACGGCTATGGATTTTATGCGGTTGAAAGAAGCCGTAGTCAAATCAACTACGTCTCATTGTCACAGGTGGAGTATCGGAGTTTGAGTGAAGATAGGAGGTTTAATTATGGGACCGTTTGAAAATGAATGTGGGAGGATCATATGGAGATCGTGAAAGGGTTACGGAGTTTGTCAATATAATCATTGCACATAATGGAGCTTATGGTTCATAACTATATAAAAATGTGTTTTCAATGCTATTTGAAATAAATTTTACTCATACCTTGGAATCTTTGCCTTTTTCCTTGGTCTTCAATTAGTTGCTCCTCATTGGTATCTTGAATGCCCCATGTCTTCATAATTGGTCCTCACACCTGCATTTAATTTCGAGGGTTCAATGGAAGTAGAACGGCTGAATGCACGGAAATGAGCACAATGACTGTATGTAGATATCAGAGAGTGGGTATACAGGCTGTAGCGTAACAGAGAACGAAATGGAGTGAAACGGAACAGAGAGGGGTTTCGTGAGCACGGCAAAGATACGGCTGTGAGATTAACAGAACAATAGGAGGAGTATAACACATCTGGCAGTGTTTTGAAATTTGGTGGCTGCAAAATAAATGTGAGCACATTTAAACAACGGCTATGGATTTTATGCGGATGTAAGAAGCCGTAGTCAAATCAACTACGTCTCATTGTCATAGGTGGAATATCGGAGTATGAGTGAAGATCAGAGGTTTAATTATGGGACCGTTTGAGAATGAATGCGGGAGGATCATATGGAGATCGTGAAAGGGTTACGGAGTTTGTCAATATAATCATTGCACATAATGGATGGAGCTTATGGTTTAGAACTATATAAAAATGTGTTTTCAATGCTATTTGAAATGAATTTTACTCATACCTTGGAATCTTTTCCTTTTTCCTTGGTCTTCAATTAGTTGCTCTTCATTGGTATCTTGAATGCCCCATGTCTTCATAATTGGTCCTCTCACCTGCATTTAATTTCATGATTATGGAAATAACATCTGGTTGTACATTCTTTTGAAAACAGAGTGGTAGCTGCGGAATCTGCTTCTGGCTGCGGAAACTGGAGTCAGCTGCGGAAACAGATGTCAGCTGCGGAAACTGACACAACTATTATTTGGGTGAATGAAAATGAACGGATGACAAATGACTAGATGGAAATGGTCATGAAAAAGAATTTTATTGGTGAAATGGAATGAAATAGATAAAATGAAGTGGAATGGAGTGAAATGAAGTGAAATGAAGTGGAATGAAGTGGAATGGGTGGTCACAAAACTTGTGAAATGAAAGAGAGATTTTATTTTTTTGGAAAATATAGTGTCAGGTGTTCCTGATTTTCACCCTATATTTTCTGTATAAGACTACCAATCAGTGATTGGTTTTCAATCTTATACAAATAATATATATATATATATATATTTTAATTGAAAGAACAAAAGCTAGGCTGGTGGAGAAGAAGAATTCTTCTGTACCAGCCTGATTGCAGAATTTTCTTGAAACATTTTGACAAAATCCTCTTTTGAGAGTGGCTTATGATAAACTTTCAATCTGTGGCCATTCACAATAAGAGGAGTTTGAAACTCATCAATGGTCTTGATTCTTACCGCTCCATTGCTAAAGATCTTTTCAATCTCATATGGCCCAAGCCAATGAGTCTGAAATTTTCCTTGAAAATCTTTAAACTTGGAATCAAATAACAATGCCCAATCTCCTTCTTGAAACTTCTTCTATTTGATGTACTTGTCATGCCATTTAGCTCTTTGATATTGAACTAGATCAGTTCTTAAAATTGCTTCTTGTCTGATCTCATCTAGCTCATTCAACTGCTCCATTCTATGCTTTTGGGCTTCTGATAAGTCCATCCCCAACTGAACTTCTATCTTGAAGGTCTTGACTTGGAACTCAATGGGAGCAAGACTTCTTTCCCATAAACAAGTTCATAGGGAGAATGTCCTGTTGTATTTCTCCATGTAGTTCTGTAGGCCCACAAGGCTTCAGGAAGCCTTTCTGCCCAATCTCTTCTATGTAGATGAACAATTTTGGTGATGATACTTTCAAGAACTTTGTTTGTGGACTCCACTTGACCATTTGCTTGCAGATGGTAAGGAGTAGATCTTCTGTGCTTGATTTTGTATTCTTCCATCAACTTCTCCACCAAATTGGATGTGAATTGGCTCCCCTGATCTGTCACAATTTCTCTTGGAACACCAAAGCGAGTAAAAATATCCTCATAAAGAAAATGAAAAACTGAATTTTCAGTAGCAGATACTAATTCTTTGGCTTCTACCCATTTAGTAACATAATCAGTACAAACCAATATATACTTCTTTTGCTTAGATGGTGGATTAATAGGTCCAATGAAATCTAAAGCCCATTTTTCAAAGGGTTCAATGAGTACCTGTGGTTGCAATGGTATTTCATTTGAAAGGGTAGGTTTCCCTACTCTTTGGCAGCTGTCACACCTTCTGACATATTGTTTTGCATCTTTGAAGAGGGAAGGCCAATAATATCCTAAAGAGAGGATTTTATAGGCCGTCCTTTTGTCTGCAAAGTGTCCGCCGCATGGTTCATCATGACATGCCTTAAGAATATCAGGCATTTCATCTTCCCTTACACATCTTCTGATCACAAGATCTGGCCCTGTTTTAAACAATTCGTTAGAAATCCATGAATATTTTGAACTCTCCTGAATAATTTTTCGTTTTTCACTTGGAAATAAATGTGAAGGAAGTTTCCCTGTAACCAAATAGTTAGCAATATCTGCATACCAGGGAGTCTTAATAGTTACTGCAAACAAGTATTCATCAGGAAACTTATCCTCTACAGGAGAATCTTCTTTAGTATTCTGAATCCTAGACAAGAAATCAACTATTGTATTTTGTTTTCCTGGTCTATCCAACACAGTAATATTGAATTCTTGCAAAAGTAAGAGCCATCTTGTCACTCTGCCATTAGTAACAGGTTTTTTCATTAAATATCTAATTGCAGAATGGTTAGTATGAATAAAAGTTTCATAGCTTGTTATGTAATGTCTAAACTTATTAATTGCATGAACAACAACAAAAAACTCTTTTTCAGTCACAGTATAGTTCAACTCTGTGGGAGTCAAATTTTTACTGGTATAATAAATGGCATAAGGAACTAAATATTTTTGGCCCAACACAACTCCTAGAGCTGTATCTGAAGCATCCGTAGAAATATGGAAAGGGAGTTTCCAATTTGGTCCTCTTAAGATAGGTGCTTCAGATATTCTTGTTTTCAAAGTTTCAAAAGCTGATTGACAATCAGGATCCCATTTAAATTCACAGTCTTTTGTAAGCAATTTGAAGAGTGGAGATGATATTTTAGTGAAGTTTTCTATAAATCTTCTATAGTAACCAGTAAATCCTAGAAAACTTCTAACATCTCTTTGAAAATTTGGAATAGGCAACTTGGAGATGACTTCAACTTTTGATCTATCAACTTTAATCCCATCTCCTGAAATATGATGTCCTAAAACAATCCCTTTAGAAAACATCATAAAGCATTTTTCATGGCTTAATGAAAGGTTTGTTTCTTTACATCTTATAAGAACTTTTTCCAAATTTTCTAATGCCTCTTCAAATGAATTACCATAAACCGTAAAATCATCCATATAAACCTCTACACAATCATGGATTAGATCAGAAAAAATTCCTAGTACTGCTCTTTGGAATGTTGCAGGTGCATTACATAACCCAAAAGGAAGCACTCGGTAGGCAAAAGTTCCCCATGGACAAGTAAATGTGGTCTTATCTTGATCTTCAGGTGCTACCTGAATTTGATTATAGCCACTAAAACCATCCAAGAATGAAAAGTAATTTTTACCTGCTAATGTATCTAATACCTGATCAATAAAAGGCAAAGGAAAGTGATCCTTCAAAGTTGCTTTGTTCAACTCCCTGTAATCAATGCATACTCTCCATTTACCATTCTTTTTAGGTACTATAACCATAGGAGAAACCCATCGGCTATCTGAAATTGGATAAATGAAGTTTACATTGAGAAGTTTTTGGAGCTCTTCTTTCACTATCTCCCTAAGATTTGGATTCATCCTTCTTTGAGGTTGTCTGATTGGTCTACCGTTTTCCTCAATATAGATATGATGGATGCAAGTATTAGGATCAATACCTTTCATGTCAGTATACTCCCATGCAAATGCAGTAGAATGTTTTTGCAAGATTTTGATTAGTTCTTTTTGTTGTGACTCTTCCAAATGTTTGTTGATATTCAATGTTTTTCCTGGAAAAATCTCAATGGTAGAACTACCAAACTCTTCCATAGAGTAAAGAGACATTTGTCTTGATGATAAATATTCTATGTCGGATTCCAACTGAAATTGTGTGGGGTCATATTCTGAAGATGTCTCAAAATTTTCTAATGTGTTCAGAATTTGACTATCCTCACTGATTTCAGAAATGGTAAAGACAGGTTGTATAGTATCCTCATCATCGACCCATTCATTGTCTCCTACTTCTGTAATTGCTTTTGCTGGAGGATACAAATTGAATTTCTTTGTCGAATTACCATTAGAAATGTACATATCCCCAGATCTACAACTAATGAAAGCATCAGCGGTGGCTAGCCAAGGTCTTCCTAAGATAAGTGGGTGCCCTCCTAGATTACTCTTGGGAGTCAAAATCGTAAAATCTACTAGATATTCCCAAGAATCTAAGGAGACTGAAATATCTTCTAATACACCATCTGGTTTGATAATTGATCGATCTGCAAGTTGCAGTAAAGTAGGTGTAAAAAGAAGGTTAGGAAGTTTTAGCTGGTCCATAGTCTGTCTACTCATAATGTTGATAGCAGCCCCTAAGTCAATCAATGTGTTTGGAATTTCTATCCCATTTATTTGTGTCTTGACAATTGGACTTCCTGGATCTACATACTTCTGCATTGTAATTTTTCCCATCATAATATCTGCAATCTTTCCTACCAGGTGGATTCTTCTTGTGTCTTTTAGTTTCCTTCCTGGTCTTTTGAAACTCAACTCCTTTATTGTTTTTTCTAGAATAGGAATCTCTCGAATGGCTTGTAGCAAGGGAATCTTGATACAAACATTCTTCAATTCATCTAGAAAATCATAGTTAGGCAACAAGATTTGTTTTTCCATCCCCTTGTCAATTTGTAGTCTTTCAGGAAAAGGAGGTGTAGATGAAGATGCAGGTTGCTCAACTATAGGAGTTGTGGGTGTTAACTTTTCTTTTTCTTTTTGAATATTTGAGTTTTGAAGAGATTCTTCCTCATAACCCTTATTGGCCTTAAGAGAGTCCTCCTCAGAGGTATCCTGCTCTAGGTCATCTATAGAAGGTTTTTCTAAAACTCTACCAGATCTGAGTTGTACATCATTGAGAGGAACAATCATATAGGTAGGAAATTGTTGTCCTTCTACCATGTAAGTATTCTGAGGATTTTTATTATTAGGATTTGGCAATGGTTGAGCTGGAAGTTGATTTGTCTTTTGTTGGTATGGGAGCATGAGTTGAGGATTTGGATTTTGTTGAGAAGGTTGTTGTTGTGGAAATGGCAATGAAAGTTGTGGATTTTTGTTTGGAAGTTGTGGAGCTTGTTGATTTTGAAAAGATGGAGGATATTGATAAAATTGAGCAAATCTCCCATAAGGATTTTGCATCCCTTGTACCCATGGCTGATATAGATTTTGATGTTGGGGCCAAGGTTGTTGCCAAGGATTCCAATTTGGTGGGGTTTGAAGATTCATAGGGTTGTTAAACCCTTGAGTTTGTTGTCCCTTCCAAGGTCTTCTTGCAACAAAACAGAGAGATTCTACTGAATTTGGGTCTTCTTGAAAGACAGCTTTGAGTCCAGGAATTGAAGGACAATCCTTGATCTCATGATTCTCTGAGCAAATCATACATGTTTCTACAACTTTTGCATCCAAGGGACATTCCCTTAAAGCACGTTTCTTCCTACATTTCGGACAAAAGATGGCTAAAGCATCTGTTTCTGCTTTCTGCTTGTTTTGGATTTTAAGGGTGTCTAGTTGTTCACTAAGGCTCCCTAAGATATCAGTTTTGAATTCATCAAGCATATTACCAATCTCTACCCTACTTACTGATCCAGTTGTAGATTTGTTAGCCCTAATAAGAGAAGGATCCCTAGGCCCTTTTCCTGTTTTAGATTTTCCTCTTGAGAGATGGACACATAGTTCTGTTATGTCACGAAGTGGGAGTTGAGAAATATCTCCTTTCCCCATCATGTTTAAAATATCTATCCATTCATCTCTAATGGCTTTTAATATGAGGGATTTCAAGGTTTCATCATCTAAGTTTCTCATCTTTGCTCTTTTCAAGTTGTATTGAAATCTTTCAAGTAAGTCTTCCAAATTTTCATCTTCTTTTTGCATAATTTTGAATACCTCATCCTTGTGATTGGTGGGCATACAATAGTCCAAGTATCTATCCAAAAATGTTTGTTTCATATCATTCCAAGTCCTAATATATTGAGTGGCTAATCCCATGAACCATTTCAAAGCAGATCCCTTCAATGTTGAAGGAAACAGTTTGAGTTTTTGAGAGTCTTCCATATAGTCATAGGTTCGGCATACAACTTCAAACTCAAACAGAAATGTTTCAGGATCCTCACTTCGCAATCCATAAAAGTTAGGAAGAACAGATGGTGAGATATTTTTCATCGTTGTATGAGTTTCCTCATCAACTATAGGGAATCCAAACAAGTTGTCTCCTTCCCTATTTCTTCCATTATTTCCTTCACCATTGTTGTCTCCATTGTTTCCTCCTCTTCTACCTCTACCTCTACCTCCATCTATTACTTCCTCTGCCATGATAGTATCTTTAGAGTCCTTAAAGTCCTCTAGTTCTTCTATCAAGGGAGGATGAGAGAGAGTCTCTTTGTTTTCTAGATGGGATTTAGTAGTTGGTATAGGAGAATCCTCTAATTCAGCTGCTCCTTGAATTCCAAAATCTTAAGGCTAGGGGTAGATGGTGGTGAATCTGGTCTATGCCTTGAAGAAGATGGAGTTGTGAAAATCGAACTCTTGGCTTTAGCTATAAACCTTCCCCTAGAATCTCTTGCTCTATGCATGTCATTTTTTTATTTTTATTTTTTAAAGTTGGGCTAATAATTCTCTTTCTGATCTTCCAGGTCACACTAGGTGCAAGAAGAGAGCATACTTAAGAAATTACTCAACCAATAACTCTCTTTTCTGATCCTCCAGATCACACTAGGTGCAAGAGGAGAGCATACTTCAAGAAGTTATCAAGTTTTCCCTT
Organism: Pinus albicaulis; assembly: GCA_034641835.2. Taxonomy (NCBI): domain Eukaryota; kingdom Viridiplantae; phylum Streptophyta; class Pinopsida; order Pinales; family Pinaceae; genus Pinus; species Pinus albicaulis. The sequence goes on from JAXQQM020058228.1 coordinate 8,296, forward strand.
CTTTTGTTATTCTGCCATGATAGTTTCTTTAGTCCTTAAATTCCTCTAATTCTTCTATCAAGGGAGGGTGAGAGGGAGTCTCTTCCTTTTCTAAATGAGATTTAGTAGGTGGTATAGGAGAATCCTCTAATTCAGCTGTTCCTTGAATTCCAAAAATCTTAAGGCTAGGGGTAGATGGTGGTGAATCTGTTCTATGCCTTGAAGAAGATGGAGTTGTGAAAATCGAACTCTTGGCTTTAGCTATAAACCTTCCCCTAGAATCTCTTGCTCTATGCATATCAATTTTTTTTTATTTTTTATTTGAAAAAAAAAATTTGGGCTAATAATTCTCTTTCTGATCTTCCAGATCACACTAGGTGCAAGAAGAGAGCATACTTAAGAAATTACTGAACCAATAACTCTCTTTTCTGATCCTCCAGATCACACTAGGTGCAAGAGGAGAGCATACTTCAAGAAGTTATCAAGTTTTCCCTTCTTTTGTTATTTTGTTTTTTTTAAGAAATTGGCTACCTAGTTACACTTCCCCGGCAACGGCGCCAAAATGTTTGGTCAATTTAGTGTGTCCTAAATTGCTACATTTAATTTTTCAATCTGGGATTCGTAAGCTGACGAAGTGTGGCGCACTATATGTGCAAGATAACCTATCTCTTACTTTTTTGTCATTTTTGGATTTTTGTGAAATTCTAAAAGACAAGTATGGAGACAAATATTCTAGACAACAATGTCTTTCTAATGATTTTCCAAACTTCAAAAGAATTTTAAAAACACACAATGACAAAATTAATTCTTCAAAGAAAATGAAATTGCATCACTACTCTAGTCAAACAAACAATGAACTATCGATCATGAAACTCATTATTCTTGCTGCTGTTCAAACACAAAAGAAACTATGCTGAAAGAAATCCAAAAGTTGCAACAAAGTAAATCTAAATCAAATTACATCAACTTATATTCTGATCCCTCGCCATTAGTCCAGCTATGGCTTTCGGAGGTAACCATAAACAACTTGAACAATCTGATATCTAATTTGCAGAAAAAGAAACTAATATCAAACTACACACTCATACTTCAATCCCTCACCATCAGTCCAGCTGTGGCTTTCGTAGGTAACTGAAAATGACATGAGCAATTTAATATATCTAATTTGCAGAAAGTAAACTAATATCAAACTACACACTCATAATTCAATCCCTCACCATCGATCCAGCTTGTGGCTTTCGGAGGAAGTAGCGAGATGTCATGAGCAATTTAATATTTCTAACTTACGAGAAAGTAAACTAATATCAAACTATACATTCATGCTTACAATCCTTACAATCCCTCACCATCGATCCCATTTTGTGGCTCTCGGAAGTAGCCGAAAATGACATGAACAATTTGATATATCTAAATCTAACTATTTGAAACAAATGTGCAGATTGAAATAAACAAAGCGATGCGAAATTAAACGAAACTAAGAAAAGTAAATTAGCAGCGAAACAAATTAATTCCATGTCATTAGTCAAAAAGTTATGCAAATGCCGAAATTTGCCTATTTATAACCTGGAAAGCAAAGAACACTGATCAGTTAACAATAACATAAAACATGAAAGATTATGGACAGAAGCAAGATGTAAAGCATGAAAGATTATAAACAGAAATGAAGCATATATACCATGAAAGATGCAATGTATAAACATGTGAATTAATTATGGCACAATGAGCTTAAATAAATAAAACAAGAACTATACAATAATGCACAAAACCTCAGTGTGTGCAGGGGCCCTCTGCACCAACCTCGGCAACAAACTTCAAGTACGAATTACGCTTGGAAACAGAGTCTTCTTATATATTAAAATGCAGTCATAACAGAAAGGTGATATTACGGCACAGTGGCAACGTAATTACATTACAGAGCTATCTGGAAGATAATGGAGACTAATAAAAACTAACAGAGAGTAATCTAATATGCGTATGCAAACGCATTATTTATAACAAAGGAAATATAACTAATTCCCTAAAGTTTATGCTGATAGAGAACACGTAAACCATTACGTCCAGAGATCTAGGATCATGACCGCGTTGAGGAGTGAATCTATGAAGAGTGGATGTTTGAATTCGACTTATGGAGCCATGTACAGGTGTTGATTTGTCTCCCGCAATTCAAAAACGGCCATATAAATCTCCACGTGACGAGAAACAGAGTCCTGTCACCGTGGGACTCTACGGTTGACTTCCACTTGGCCACCTTTGACCGTAGCCTCCCTAGATGAGTTTACCCGAGCCAATAGGACACGATCCATTTCCACATCATTTCTGACTTGGCCATGTGGCTCGTTTTACCTGAGGACACCTATAACATAGAGTTTCACAAAATGGCTGTGGAAAGTTGTAGCAGTTGCGGAAAGTGGCAAGATTCCGCAGCTAAATGAGCAAAATCTAAATCAAACAGCAAACACAAAAATGTAGTTAAAATCCATTTTAGATGCTCTTTTGCAATTAATATACAATGATATTGACAACTTGGGAGGTTCAGGTGAATGAAAAAGGTCTAGGAAGATGTATAAGAACAATGCAGATTTGAGGCTCAACA
>JAXQQM020084863.1:0-27105 GCA_034641835.2 Pinus albicaulis
ATGTGTTAGCCCTATGAAATTTTGACTTAAGCAATTAGGAGCTAATTTGTTGAGTCTTCAAGAATCTTATTCACATGACTCAGCCAGGAAGCCCCTTTGTGCCCTTTATCCTTTGATGGTTCCCCCTCTGTTGTTTTCCCTTTTAAAGCCTCTCTGTTGATGAAGAAATGCCCAAAGACTCCCTCCCCCCTTTATTTTTCCCCCATCTAACCTCTTTTTATCCCTCATTTTTCTCCCCTTCTATTTCCCCATTTACTCCTTAAATTCCCCCAAAATCCCCTTTAAACTCCTCCCCTACCCTTGGTTGTCCCTTCTTTCCCCTCTATTTCTCTATCGTTCCCCCTCCTTCACCTTTAAAATCCATCAAAATGGGCCCAAAACCCACTTTCCGACCATAGAAAAGGCCCAGCCCCTCCACCGCAGGCCCCTTTCCAACCACTTCCCCACATGACCCCGCGCCGGGACCAAGTGCTTAAGTCCCCAGCGCTTATCGCAATCGGAATCATCGGCGGGGGGAAAAAACCTTTGTAATAGCAGAAACCCCGATGCGATATGTTTTTAAACGATAAATCGGCCGGCCTGTTCCGCACCGTTGATCTTGGGTCCAGATCAACGGCTGAGCGCTAATCGCAAAGTCCCCCCGATCGCAATCGCAAATCGCATGAGCGCCGCCCCGATTGAAATCTTCCGATTAGATCCTGGCCATCCACCCCCTTTCTGATCCAACGACCCTCCGCCAATCGCATCCCCGCCCGATCGTCGATCGCAAGTCCTTCTGTTCGCCTCCCGATTAAATCGCAGCCGTCCATCGTCCCGCAGATCAACGGTTATCGCTCAATCGCATTGGGCCTCCCGATCGCGATCGCATTTCTTTTGGTTTCCCTTCCGACTTAATCCTAACCGTTGATCCGTTCAGATCCAATGGCCCATATCTCGTTGCTCCCTGCATGCTCTCCCCCTCCGATTAAATCTCCGCCGTTCGTTCCTTCCCGCGATCAGCGGTCCTGGTTCAATCGCATCTCCAAGTTCAATCGCAATCGGAACTTTTGTGTCGTGCGCTCCGATCGCGTTGGTGCGATTGCATCGTGACCGTCCGTTCCTCCAAGATCTGACGGTTCTCGCTTGTTCGCCCTCCGCCACGTTGGGTCCCACTCTTACATTCGTTTCCATTATATTTCATGTGTTTTTCATGTTACGCCCATTTCATGTATTGTCCCGCCGCTCGATCTACACCGTTGATCTTTGTCCCCAGACCTAAATCTAACGGTCTGCGCTGCATATTATCCCCGAACCCTATTAATCATAAGATCTCACCGTTTCATTGCATTTTGTTAGCATTATAGTAAAGCCACCATTTCTCCACCACGTTGCATTCTTTCCATTGTTTCTCCGCTGTTCCGCCACCATTCCTCCGCCTCCATAGCATTTCTCCACCACTGCCCGGGCCCTGTGATAAGTTTATTTCATCATGCAGGTAGTGCAGAGAGGCCATTTCAGCCGGTCAGCGAAGCAGCAGAAGCAGGATTTGTGAAGGATTCGAGCCTGTAATTGAAGATTAATGTTTTAATCCTACAGTCAAAGGATTCAAGCACAATTGAAGACTAAGGATGCACCAGCAAGTCATGATTGCGCCACCTAAAAGCAGAGCACGTCTAGTCCAGAAAGTACACCTTCCTATAGCGCCTTCTTGCCTTCTCGAGCCCTGAGATAATTAAATACACTGACTGAAGCTCATTTCAGACAGTCCGGCGGCATTAAAGAAGCATGGAGGGCCATGCTGACCTCCATCCAGTTCATTCATTTCAACAGGGCAGAACAGAGGATCACAGACCCCAAGCGCAGACAAAGGTAATATCAGGGCTTCCGTCAGCAAAGTGTTTTCATCCGGGACAAGGCATCCATACTGTTTTTATTATGCAGAGTGTCCCTGAAGGATTTTTCCACCAAACTACAACTCAAAGACAATCAGGCATTTATGAGACAGACCCTCCTAGTAGTTTATCTTTCCCGAATTCAAATCACCTGGGGTACAACGAGCCCAAAATGTCAAGATCAAATCTGAAGCAGATCGTTCTCTCACTAAGAAAGTGAGCGGAAATTAATATGCATCATTCTCAAGCAGGATGGGCCTCGGCCCTGCATTCATTATTATGCTTAAATATAACATTTAATGGGCACCTACCTCCTGAGTCGATCTGAGGATCGTCTTTTGTTATAAAAGCACAACAAGAACATTGTAAAGGGGTTGGTTGTTGTTGGTTTTATCAGCGAACTGCAAGCATTTTGTCCCGAGCCAAGTTTCCTGTGTAACAGTTGTATGATAGGCTGAGAAATATGATGTATTCAGGCTGAATGTAAAAGCTTTGGGCAGTGATGTACCTGATTGGTGTAGTGTTTAACATGATAAGCGGTTTTCATTGGATCCTGATCTACAGCAGTTGGTGATGTTCTTCCTATCTCTGTGTTTATTTCCATTTCATTTCATGTTCTTCTGACTGACATCTGAATGCATGATATAAGATTTACCCTTGTTAGGTACCTTATATCCCAGCTCTCTCGGTCTTGAATGTTTTCTGCTCATATGTGTGTCTGAGTATTGTTTTTAATTGACTAAACTAGTGTAGTGGATGATTATTGCCTACTCTCTGATGTGCAAGTTGGTAAAATCAGTATTCAGATGTTTTTGTTAAGATTTAATTGAAAGAGGTTAGGAACATTGGGAGGTGTAAAGCCTGTCGCTGCCTCTTCATAACCTTCCCTTCCATATAAACCTTTTCAAGATCCCTTGTGTTGCCTATGGTTTTTTCCAAGCAGGCCTGGAGTTAAATGACCTCTGGCCTGATCTATAGACAGAATCGAATGGCTTTCCATCTTTCATTCTCATCACTTAGTGTTCCATCCCACCAATCAGTCTTTGAGATCCAAATGCTCTAGATGACTAGCCCAGTTGAAGCTTACACATTGAACATAAGTAAATCCTTTCTTGACTCCATTGCCCAATGGCCTTGATGTTCCCTGAGTTATCTACCTTTTCCTAGGTTCCTTCTTTACCCATCCTTGTCTTATGATGAAATCTTCCTTCTTGATTCTCAACAACCAAACTCAAACAATCAAACAAACAACCCTGAGCCTATAACTAGCCTAAAACCATAATTTAGAACTTCAAAGACATATATCCTTTGATAATCATAGAGAGATCCCTCTCTGGACCTAGGAGGGCTAGATCCTAAGGTCTGAAAGTGGTTCTATGTTGTCTCATCTTTTGGTCTCTGTCAACCTGGCCAAAACATGGGAACACCAACATAATGGCGACTCCATTGGGGACTTCTGAGTGCTTCTCATTTCAAACAACCTCAGAAACTTAGAACTCTGGCTAGGTTGACGGTAAGTCACACCTTTGACGGTGAGCACTGTGGTGGACGGTGTACCCTAGAATCATCCTAAACCCTCCACCTGGAGACTCCATTGTTCCTAAATGTTAAAGACTCCACTGGTGATCAGTGGGCCTGCTGATTATCTTGGTTTCACATCAGACTCCACTGGCAGACCAGTCCCAAGCATAATGAAGACTCCACAGGGAGGCCAGTTCCCAAAACAACATTAACCTCGGTAGAAGTAACAAGTAGGGATAAGCTGCCTGGCTTATAAACAGCACTCTGGCTCACAGAACCATTCATACAAGAGCTTTCCCTGATCCAAACCCACCTGAAACAGTTGATAATCCTGAGAAGATCCTTAAAAGAACACCTGTGAGTAGGAGATCAACTATTTCCAGCAACATTCCTAGAGCTAATTCTGCACCAGAAGATCTTGCAGCTCTATTAGACCCTTTCTTCGACCTAGGCCTCCAAAACGAATTACCTAGAACTAGGTCATTCAGTGTTTCAGACCAGCCAGACACTAGGGACAGCGAAACCCCTCCTTCCACACCACCTGATCTCCACTTTCTACAAAACTTGGGGCTTTCTCACCCTAGATCTGTTCAACAGACTTCTGCTGGTCCTACCATCCCTGTCGTCCAACTACCAACTGCTCAAGCCAACCCTATACCTCATCAGAACCTCATCATGGCAGCCTGGTATGCACCTCTAGTTTTACCTCAGCCTTTACTGCCCTTACCAAATGATTATCAATAAAAAATCCCACACTTCCCTGCTAAAGAGCCTACAATAGCACAACAACATGTAGATAAAATGGAGGACTCTTTTGACTATATGGAAATTGATGATGAAACAATCAAAATGAGAATTTTTGCGCAGAGCCTGGGGGGAGAGGTTAAAAAGTGGTTTAAAAACTTGCCTGCTGGTAGTATCCAAGATCTCCCTGCGTTATACCAGACTTTCATCAACAAATGGGAAACTAGAGCAAACCCTCGCCAGCTCCTAGCAGAATACATGTCCCTTAAGAGAAACGTAGGGGAAAGTGTTCATGATTACACCACCAGATTCAACAGTATTTACAACGCTCTTCCCCCACACATGAAACCCCCACAAGGTATGGCCTTAGCAAAATATCCTGATGGATTTGATGCTGACATGGCCTATGAGCTTAGAGATAAAGAGTATACCACGTTGGAGGATATGCAGAAAGGGGCAGTAAACATAGAAGCAAATTTGATTGAAAAAAGGGCCAAACTGAGAGCTGAGAAGAGAGTAACATACAAGGATGACACTATAGCCTCCACTTCGGATCCTAATATTGACAGATTGTCTAAGAATCTGGATAAGCTATGCCAAGTGGTCGAAAAGATGGCTATCACTCAGAACAGGAACCAAAATCAAAACCAAAACCAAAACCAAAACTTTAGAAGAAACAACAACACCCCCAACAGACAGAAAGAGTCAGATCAGCAAGTCATTCCCCCTTTCCAAAACTTTCTTGATGAGGATGAGGGAATCATAGAAGAGTCTGAAGGGAATGTGATAAACATGTTCGAAGCAGAGGACTCAATCCTGAACTGTGATTCAGAAGAGGACCAACCCTCAACCTCTTATGGGGAGGAGGAATGGTTTGAATCTGAGGATTATAGGTTGGGATTCGAGAATGCCATGTTACAGGTCAGAGAAAAATATGAGCTCGGGAGTAAAAAGAACCAAGACTCTTCCAAACCCAAAACTCCTGAAGTAACTATCAAAAAGAGGCCTGAGAAATCTTCTAAAGTCACTGCTGTAAACAATAAATCAACAACGGAGAGTTCTGAGAAAAACCAACAGAAAGACAACCAAAACAATGAAAAACAAAGTCAACCAACCAGTAGCACTAGCACCTCAGTTAGTGCTCCTGATACAACTGTGCCCACACATGTACATAATGAGAAAACACAAACCGGTTCAGCCACTAAAGCAGTGGCGAACAAAATAGAGTTGAGCACTTCCAAAAGCCAATCCATTTTCAGTTTAGAAAGTGAGATTGCAAAAATCAAAATCTCTGTGCCATTATCTGAGCTGGCCTCTCAGGATGTATATAAAGGCCAGATTTTGAAAGCATTAAATCTAAGTATAAATAATGACACTGTAAATCTAAGCGATGATCAGCCTGCCCTCTTATTCGGTCCCAAGATTGAAGGGAAATTTCAGGAGGGGGTAGTTCCACCTTTTTATATCAGTCTTAACATTCATGACAAGATCCTTCATAATGCCATGCATGACTCTGGTGCATCACACAATCTAATGCCTAAAGTAGTCATGGAGAAGTTAGGCCTTGAAATCACCCGACCCTACAAAGACTTATACTCATTCGACTCGAGTAGGGTAAAATGTCTTGGCCTGATCAAAGACTTGTGTGTGAGTTTGACTCAAATTCCTGCGAAATGTATGGTCATGGATGTAGTGGTGGCAGACGTGCCACCCAAGTATGGCATGTTACTATCTAGATCATGGGGAGCCAAGTTGCAAGGCACCATGCAGATGGATGGTTCATATGCCACTATCCCTATATTTGGCCAATCAAGAAGACTGTATAGAGAGTCCCAAATGAAATTCCTAGTCAGTAGCCCCGAGAAACCTGAAAATTCACCATTATACCCTGTGCATACCGATCTTGACTCCTTTATTCTTTGTAATGATGAATCCTTAGAAGAGCCAGCATCCCAAAATAGGCATTCAAACGAGAACACCGAGCCTATAGACCTCCACATAATGGCCACTCTGGAAGAATATGATCAGGAAAACCATGGGAAACGCACTGAAAACAAAGAGGAAATCAGCCATGAGGCCTGTAATATCTGTGGTGGACCACTCACTCCAAGCGAAACAGAAACAAAGCAAGAACAGCAAGCTAACCACCTCCCTGACATCCATGGCCTCTATGAACAACGAGATAGTTTACAACCTAGTACAGATCTCCCAAATCAACCTAATAGCGAATCCAGCTGTGAGGGAGAAAGCGAAGTGGAAGCCAACAGAGAACCCTTGTGGGAAATGAACTTTGACGGATCCTGTACTAGACAAAGCGCTGGAGCAGGAGTGTGGCTGTGTAACACCGAAAATGATCACGCGGAGAGCCACGCCGTCAATCTGCATTTCAAATGCACGAATAACATCGCAGAATATGAGGCTCTAATCTTGGGTTTAAATCTTCTGAAAAAATTAGGATCCCGTAGGATAGTCGTGAGAGGAGACTCTAAGTTAGTGATCAAACAGATGAATGGTGAGTATTCGGCAAAACACCCCAGGCTTAGGGCATATAGGAACGATACTCTAGATTTGCTGAAAACGTTCATCGAATATGATTTAGTATCCATTCCTAGGGGTCAAAACGCTATTGCAAATGGACTAGCCTGCCTAGCTAGCTCCTATCCTAAGGCCCCAGTTGACCAACAAATCATCATTCAGACTAAATTCAGGCCTGCAGTGCCAGACAATGAAAAATACTGGCAGGTCTTTGAAGGAGACAAACAGATTGAAGATTTCCTAATGGGCAGAAATGAGTTTGAATTTACTGATTCAGACTCAAAGTCTGATGGAAACTGCCCGAGTGAGGATTCCCCGGATGAACTAGAAACACCTTGTAGTATAGAAATAAATTCTTTTGCTGAAGAAACTGGAATTTCAGCCATAAAACGTGAAAACGCAGATAGAGAAGAAATGGAGGTGCTGCAAGCCAAAGACAAGAACATACCAAGAGGCTTAGCACCCTTAGAGGATCTCTTTGATTTTGATGATGTTGCAAAGAAGCCCACAATAGAACATGCAGAATCGGATGTAGAAGAGTGTAACGTAGGCACTGAAGACAAACCCAAAATGATCAAGCTGGCTAAGTCTATACCTGCAGACATGAAGAAAAGATACATTGACCTATTTAAGGAATTCATTGATGTGTTTGCATGGAGCTATGAAGACTTAAAGGCCTATGACACCAACATTATACAACATAAGATACCACTGAAGGAAAATCAGAAGCCTTTTAGACAAAAACTTCGAAGAATTAATCCAAAACAATTACCTGCAGTAGAAAAGGAAATTAAGAAGATGTATGATGCAGGCATTATAGTCCCGGTAAGGTTTTCTGATTGGGTGTCAAACTTAGTGGCTGTAAGGAAGAAAACAGGGGAGATTAGACTTTGCATAGACTTCAGAAACCTTAACAGAGCTTCCTTGAAAGATAACTACCCTTTGCCTAGAATGGAGCATATCCTACACAAGGTAGTGGGCTCTAAAAGAATCTCCCTGCTTGATGGTTTTTCAGGATACAACCAAGTTCTGGTACTCCCGGAAGATCAACTCAAAACAGCCTTCACCACTCCATGGGGCACCTTCATGTATGTGAAAATGCCTTTTGGATTGATGAATGCTGGAGCTACCTTCCAGAGAGCAATGGATATTGCTTTCTCAGAGGAGATTGGACACTTTATAGTTATCTACTTGGATGACTTAACTGTCTTTTCTAAAACAAAAGAAGAACACTTAAAACATCTGAGGAAAGTTTTTGAAAAATGTAGAAGGTATGGTCTGTCCCTAAATCCTAAGAAGACTGTTTTTGGGCTGCAAGAAGGTAAGCTTCTGGGCCACATCATATCTGAGAAAGGGATTAGGATAGACCCCCAGAGAGTTGAGGGAATACTTCAAATTACACATCCAAGAAACATCAAGGAGCTACAGTCGTTCGTTGGGAAGATCAATTTCCTTAGAAGGTTTATCCCCAATCTGGCTGAACATCTTAGGAAAATGACTGAAATGCTAAAGAAAGACGCAGGAATCAGGTGGACTGTTGAAGCCAAAAAATCTTTTGAGTCAGTAAAACTTGCACTCACCCAAGCCCCTGTCCTTTTCAGCCCTGACTTCTCAAAAGATTTTCTGATCTTTTCATTTGCCTCCCCCCACACAATAGCTGCAGTTTTGCTGCAAAAAAAATCGGAAGGTAAGGAACAGCCTATAGCTTTCTTCAGTAAAGCCTTAAGAGATGCACCCTTAAAGTACAACATTATGGAAAAGCAGGCCTATGCCCTGATTAAGGCCTTAAAAGACTTTAGGGTGTATATTCTGCATTCTCACACCATTGCCTATGTGCCAAACACAGTGGTCAAAGATATCTTGTCCCAAGACCCAGATGGGAAAAAGGGCAAATGGATTGCCACGATTTTAGAATATGACATTGAAATCAAACCCACTAAGCTGATCAAAGGTCAAGGCCTGGCCCAATTGATGGCTGAAACTAATCTACAGGCCCTTGATATCAACATGATGAATGCCCTGGATGAGCAGGAAGGATTGCCCTATCCAACTATTGAGGAGCAGTTTCAGAACTCTCCTTGGTACATTGATATCCTTTACGTGCTCACACACCTCAATGCCCCTCCGGAACTGTCCAAAACAAAGGCCAGATTCATAAAACTCAAAGCTAGAAATTACTGCATTTTGAATGAGAGTCTATATTGGAAAAATCCAAATGGCCTTTTACTGAAATGTTTGTCTGAAAATGAAGCCGAAAAGATCAAACAAGAATTCCATGCTGGGGAGTGTGGAGGCCACCTGAGTTGGAAGACCACTGCAAATAAGATACTCAGGGCTGGTTACTATTGGCCTACACTTTTCAGTGATGTCCATAAAATGATCCTCACCTGCCACAAATGCCAGATTTTTGAGGGCAAAAGAAAGCTCCTCCCCCTCCCTCTGCAACGTATCACCATAGAAGGTCCTTTCATGCAATGGGGCTTAGACTTCATTGGAGAAATTCACCCCTCTTCCTCTGGGCAACATAAATGGATCTTGACTGCTACCGATTACTTCACTAAGTGGATTGAAGCCATACCCACTAGGAATGCCACTGATTCTGTCATCATTAGGTTCCTAGAAGACTTCATCCTGTCTCGGTTTGGCTGCCCAAGGAAAATAATCACTGACAATGCTGCTGCTTTCGGATCCAAAAGAATGATTGATTTCTGTCACAGGTACAGAATTACGCTTGGAAATTCAACTGCCTATTACCCCCAGGGTAATGGCCTAGCTGAATCATCAAATAAAAGCCTGGTTACAATCATTAAGAAGCTGCTGGAAGAGAATAAACGGTATTGGCATAAAAGATTGATACATGCCTTGTGGGCAGACAGGCTCACTACAAAGAAGTCTATTGGCACATCACCCTTCCAGCTGGTTTATGGGACAGAAGCAGTTTTCCCTACTAGCCTTGGGATACCAGTAGTAAAGCTTATTCAAGAGGTCCAATCAGAAGAAGACAGCATGATAAGGAGAATTAATGAAACACTCCATCTTCAGCAAACAAGGGAGCAAGTTTATGACAGAGCTGTCAGAGTGCAGGAAAACATGAAGAGACAGTTTGACAAAAGAACCAAAGCAGCAAATTTCAAAGTTGGGGACAAGGTCCTGAAGTGGGATTCAAGAAGAGAGGATAAAGGCAAACATGGCAAGTTCGACAGCTTGTGGCAGGGCCCGTTCATCATTCAAGCCACTGTGGGTCCTAATGCGTTTTTCTTGCAAGAACTTGATGGTACATAGTTGTTTGGGGGTCCTGTCAATGGCAGGATGCTCAAACACTATTTCTGCTAATTCTCCATTTCCATGTTTCATTTCCATTGTATATACCGTTGCAAATTTTCATTTTCAGCAAAAGTGAAGAAAATGTTCCAAAAAAACAGGATGAAAAGGGAGGTCCAGACATGCTCAAAACATGAACCTCTGAGGAAAAAGGATTGGCTCTAGTAAACTCAAAATATGAGCCAAAAGGGAGCAAGAATAGCTGGTCCTAACAAGCTCAAAATCTGGATCAGCAGTAAAGGAACATCCAGCTCTAAGATCAGAGCTGGAGCAAAGGATAGAAGTGACTCAAACATGCTCAAAACCTGAGTCACAAGAAAGAAAGAAGGATGTTTCACAGTTGTGGAATTCCATGCCTTCACAGTTTTGTTTCCTTGAAATTTCTGTCCAGCAAGTCAGACTGTCTAATCCTGGCTTGGCTGTGTTTAAATTTCCTGTCTTAGAATGTAGGTGAAGAAACCTGTTGAACAGTTTAATCTCAACAGGTAGTAGTGTAGGTAGAGAAGCAGATGAGGCCAACAGTCTAATCTGGCCTCATGGAGCAATAAGGGTAGAATTAGAATAGGTCTGTTTTTGTTCTGCAAAATAAATGCAAAGGGTCTGCTAATTCAAATGCACCCATGTGGAAGATTGTTAGAACTCTAGTTTGGGTAGGTAGATTGGTTGGGAAAATGTTTCTGCTGATTGGATGTCTTCATGGTTTGTGGCAGCAGATCAAAGAAAGATATGGATGGTTCAAGCAGTAGGCACCTGGCCTACACCAAGAGATCATCTTCTGGTTTCTTGGCTCCTTCAAGAAGAAGCCATCCCCATGTGGAGCCACTGTTAGCCCCCCTATGAAATTTTTGACAAGCAATTAGGGGGTTAATTTGTTGCTGAGTCTTCAAGGAATGCATTTCCCCTGAAATACAGCCTCCTTGAAGCCCCTTTGTGCCCTTTATCCTTTGATGGTTCCCCCTCTGCTGTTTTCCCTTTTAAAGCCTCTCTGTTGATGAAGAAATGCCCAAAGACTCCCTCCCCCCTTTATTTTTCCCCCATCTAACCTCTTTTTATCCCTCATTTTTCTCCCCTTCTATTTCCCCATTTACTCCTCAAATTCCCCCAAAATCCCCTTTAAACTCCTCCCCTACCCTTGGTTTTCCCTTCTTTCCCCTCTATTTCTCTATCGTTCCCCTCCTTCACCTTTAAAATCCATTAAAATGGGCCCCAAACCCACTTTCCGACCATATAAAAGGCCCAGCCCCTCTACCGCAGGCCCCTTTCCAACCACTTCCCCACGTGACCCTCCCCCAGGACCAAGCGCTTAAGTCCCGGGGCCAATCACAATCGGAATCATCGGCGGGGGGGAAAAACCCTTTGTAATAGCAAAAACCCCGATGCGATATGTTTTTAAACGATAAATCGGCCGGCCTGTTCCACATCATTGATCTTGGGTCCAGATCAACGGCTGAGCGCTAATCGCAAAGTCCCCCCGATCGCAAGCGCAAGTCGCATGAGCGCCGCCCCGATTGAAATCTTCCGATTAGATCCTAGCCATCCATCCCATTTCTGATCCAACGGCCCTCCGCCAATCGCACCCCCGCCCGATTGCCGATCGCAAGTCCTTCTCCCGACGCCCCGATTCAATCCTAGTTGTTCGTTTGTTCCGCGATCCAACGGCTATCGTTTAATCGCAACAGCCTCCGATCAATCGCAAGTGTTTTCACCCGTGCTCCGATTGCGATCCTCTGATTCATTCGTGACCGTTGATCTCCCCGCCGATCCGACGGTCAGCGCTCAATCGCACCCGTCCCTCCGATCGCAATCGCAACACTCATCGCGCCGCCCCGATTGAAATCTTCCGATTAGATCCTGGCCGTCCATCTCCCTTCTGATCCGACGGTCATCGCAACTCCCGATCCCCCGATCGCACTGACCCTCCGATCTCATCCTGACCGTCCATTCTTCCCACAGATCAACGGTTCACGATCAATCGCACCTTCCTCCCGATCGCTGATCGCAAGTCCTTTTCTCTGCCCTCCGATTGCATCTGAACCGTCAATCTGATCCCCGATCGGACGGTCAGCGCTCAATCGCAAGACCCTCCCCGATCGCAATCGCAATTCTTTTGGTTTGCCTCCCGATTGCGTCGTAGCCGTTGATCTCCCCGCGATCCGACGGCCCTCCGCTGATCGCAAGTCCTCCTGTCTCACCTTCCGATTAAATCTCCACCGTTCGTTGAGTTAAGATCTGACGGTCCACGTTTATTCGCCCTCCACCTCCGCTAGGTCCCACTCCATTCATCTGTTCATTGTTTTTGGTGTTTTCCTGTGTAATTCGCCCGAACACTAAACTTTGGTTTTTTCACACCGTGCGTTCGTTTCTCCTCTCCTCTCCGCTGTTTCCATTGATTCTCCGTTCTTCCGCCACCATTCCACCGCCTCCACTGCATTTCTCCGCCACCACTGCCAGGTTCTTAACAGGTTTATTTTATGATGCATTAAGCAATGTAGAGGCTATTTATGAACAGCCAAGACAAGCACAGACGAAACAACATTTATAAGCTCCGTGATTAAATATTTGAAGCAGAACCGAAGTTTTCAAAGGATCGTGGTATAAAGAATTTGCACGCAAAGAGTCTTATCTGTGTTTAAATATCAGCAGAAGTACTCTTCTCTAGAAGGTCACCTGCCTACAAAGAAATCTCCATGCCCCCTCGAGCCCTGGAACGATTAATTGCCCTGGATCAAGCTCATTTCGTATTACCTCAAGAAGTTAAAGAAGCATGGAGGGCCATGCAGACTTCCATCCAGTTCGTTCATTTCAACAGGGCAGAACAGCAGATCGCAGACCCCAAGCGCAGACAAAGGTAATATCAGGGTCTCCGTCAGCAAAGTTTTTTTCGTCCAGGACAAGGCATCCATACTGTTTTTATTATGCAGAATGTCCCTGAAGGATTTTTCCATCAAACTACAGCTCAAAGACAATCAGGCATTTATGAGACAGACCCACCTAGTAGTTTATCCTATCCCCGAATTCAAATCACCTGGAGTACAACGAGCCCAAAATGTCAAGATCAAATCCGAGGCAGATCGTTCTCTTACCAAAAAGGTGAGCGAATTGAATATGCAGCATTCTCAAGCAGGATGGGCCTCGGCCCTGAATTCATCATTATGCTTAAATGTAACATTTAATGAGCACCTACCTCCTGAGTCGATCTGAGGATCATCCTTTGTTATAAAAGCACAGCAAGAACATTGTAAAGGGGTTGGTTGTTGTTGGTTCTATCAGCGAACTGCAAGCATTTTGTCCCGAGCCAAGTTTCCTGTGTAACAGTTGTATGATAGGCTGAGAAATATGATGTATTCAGGCTGAATGTAAAAGCTTTGGGCAATGATGTACCTGATTGGTGTTGTGTTTAACATGATAAGCAGTTTTCATTGGATCC
The DNA here is from genome assembly GCA_034641835.2 of Pinus albicaulis. Lineage (NCBI taxonomy): Eukaryota > Viridiplantae > Streptophyta > Pinopsida > Pinales > Pinaceae > Pinus > Pinus albicaulis. The sequence continues at coordinate 13,420 of JAXQQM020084863.1, forward strand.
TGATCTACAGCAGTTGGTGATGTTTTTCTTATCTCTGTGTTTATTTCCATTTCATTTCATGTTCTTCTGACTGACATTTGAATGCATGATATAAGATTTACCCTTGTTAGGTACCTTATATCCCAGCTCTCTCAGTCTTGAATGTTTTCTGCTCATATGTGTGTCTGAATATTGTTTTTAATTGACTAAACCAGTGTAGTGGATGATTATTGCCTACTCTCTGATGTGCAAGTTGGTAAAATCAGTATTCAGATGTTTTTGTTAAGATTTAACTGAAAGAGGTTAGGAACATTGAGAGGTGTAAAGCCTGTCGCTGCCTCTTCATAACCTTCCCTTCCATATAAACCTTTTCAAGATCCCTCGTGTTGCCTATGGTTTTGTCCAAGCAAGCCTGGAGTTAAATGATCTCTGGCCTGATCTATAGACAGAATCGGATGGTTTCTTATCTTTCGTTCTCATCACTTAGTGTTCCATCCCACCAATCAGTCTTTGAGATCCAAAAGCTCTAGATGACTAGCCCAATTGAAGCTGACATGTTGAACATAAGTAAATCCTTTCTTGACTCCATTGCCCAATGGCCTTGATGTTCCCTGAGTTATCTACATTTGCCTAGCTTCCTTCTTTACCCATCCTTGTCTTGTGATGAAACCTTCCTTCCTGATTCTCAACAACCAAACTCAAACAATCAAACAAACAACCTTGAGCCTATAACTAGCCTAAAACCATAATTTAGAACTTCAAGGACATATATCCTTTGATAATCATAGAGAGATCCCTCTCTGGACCTAGGAGGGCTAGATCCTAAGGTCTGAAAGTGGTTCTATGTTGTCTCATCTTTTGGTCTCTGTCAACCTGGCCAAAACATGGGAACCCCAACACATTTGCCATCTCCTTTTCCATCAATGACAACATTTCCAACAGGAACTTCTTTCAAGGCTACAAGCATTCCTCCTGCTGGAGCATGTGCTCCTCCTTCCTTTTCACGAGGCACTAGATGTGCTCTATATGTGACAACGATGTTGCCCTCATCTTCATCAATGCGTATGGGAAACCCTCCAATATTTGTATCCTCTTTTGAAAAAGAGATCTCCATGCCCTCTTGTTTAGGAATATGAGATAGAGGTCTTGCCTCTAACAAAGTATGATGCAAGATGTCAGCTCCTCCCATGGTTTTCTGAAGTGGAATTAAATTTATAGTTTCCTCCATCACATGCAAGGTCTTTTTTCTCTTATGTTTCTCTTGCTCCAATACATGTGTCTTAGGATGTTTCCCATCAAACCTCCCCACCAATGTTCTAATGAATCTTGTATATGAGGAAGTATTTGCTTTTTTGAAAGAACAAGATTCAAAAATCCACCATGCATAGGCCTTACCTCATAAATGCAGTGCTGCAATTCTAATGGCTTCATCTTCAGAAATGTGGTGTTGCTGTAAATAGGAGTCCATCTCCTTCACCCAAGCTCTAGCTGAACATGTAGGCGAACCATCAAATGTAGATAGAAGAAATCTATCTATATCTTGCTACTTTCTTCTTTTCACCTGGATCTTGCAAAACTCTTGGAAAGTGGTATGATCTCTAAACCTCTTAGTTTGAGATTCATACTCTTGAAAAAAATCATTAAGAGTTTTCCTCTTAGGCATTATCCCTCCTTTCATCCATCTCATGATAGATCTGGGCATTTGACTGCATTGTGCATCACGGTGTGTAGCTGCATGCTCATAGTTACCATATGAAAATCTAGATCTAGCTCTAGATCCAAAATATTCTGGAGATTCCATCTCCCTTCTCATCCTCTTCAAATCTTATTTGATGCTCTGTATAGGAAGAAGCTTTGAGAGCCTCTCCTCTTTCCTTATTCCTCCACATGATGGAGTCTCCTTTCTGTCCATATCTCCTTCTTCTTATAGTATAATGGCCTGAGATCCATAGGCTGAGCCAAGATTCAAGCTTTGATACCATTTTAATATTCAAAAATAGGGAAAATAAGTAGTGATGCGAATATCTTATAATATTCCAAAAATGGACTGCTCAGCAATGCATTCACTAAAGGCGCATTTCCAGAAATGTATTCCATAAAAAAGTAAACCATCACTTGGATCCATTAGATATGTCCCTCTACCATATAAATCCAAGAGGATATTAGAAACAAAAGAAACTAGGTGAGGTAAATAGACCTCCCACACCCAGTGTAGGTGGAAATCACTAAAACCCCAATACATTGCTACACAGAAATATTACATGAAAGAGACTGCCCAGTCTTATGAGGTTTTCAAATCATAAATTATGAGAAAAATTATATCTACTGATATATTAATCAATAATGATTAAGAGCTAAGATCTAGTCTCCTTATACAAAATACAAGAGAACCCGGCAAGGGTTTCTTGTCATATACTCAAAGTAGAATGGTGATCTTCAGAAATAAACTAAATAATAACTGAAACATGAGATAAAAGAGTGTATAAGGCTGAATAATAATATATCTAATATATATCTCCTCAAATTTCTCCTCCCATGAAAGGATGCACCCCTCAATCAAAAGGAAACACTGCAAAGAAACCCCAAGACCTCGTGCTGAAGCTGCCTCCAAAAATAACACATTCCCTTAGCTGGAACAATGTTGGGAATGTTGGGAAATGTATTGGCTAATGCCAAATATCTGAAATATGCTCAATTTCTCTTGAAACAGGTCTCCCAAGAGAAGGAAACCTCCCTCCTATGAGAAACTAGCTCAAAAAGTGGGATTCCAATCCCCTCCACTGCTGCACCCTGCAACACAGCACAATAACCTGCAAAAACTGTGCTGATGAAGTAAGCAGAAGCTTAGCCTAAGAAAATAATTTGGAAATAATTACAATACTCTTCCAAGAGCCTCCTTAAGGAAAGAGGTTGCATTCCTTGTCGGGAACACCCGGTGCTAAACAGCACGGCTACCCTTCTAAACAGCAGGAGGAAGCAATAGTCTAAGCAGACAAATGATAATCTAAAACATACCCCCAAAATGCTATCATCCTCTTCCTTAAATAGAATGTGATATTGATTTCCCTTGGCCCCACTCAATTAGGTCATTTCCCTCATGAGATCCATCTCCCTCCAAAATTCTGTTATTCCTTCATTAATCTCCACTCCTCCCCAACTGCGTTGTTGACTTGGTCAAAGTTGACTGAATCAACATGATATAATTCCTGTTCATACTTGGAGGTGTTTGATGAAGCTACATAAAGGGTCTCCTTTCACACTTAGAGTGATTTTATTGATGCTTAGGAGATTCATGGGCCTTCCAACCCATTTATTCACCTACCTAGTGATAAACTCAACTATAATATTCCATTTAGTTTAAGGCTAAATTTTTGGAATATTACATAGAGATTCGTTTCTTCTCCCATACAATACTTTTTTAAATCCTTTTGACATGCCATCAAAGGTGACGGCCTAGAGCCCTCCCTCTTCCATGACAAATAAAACCTCTAATAGGATATGAAATGCTTCTTCAGGAATGGTTTCCTTCATCCTTCTAGGGGCTCAATTATTTGGCACAGTTTCACCCGAGTCTCCCATTTCCTTCACGGTGGCCTCCAATGGGAGTTCAGAAACAAAAAATTTATTTTATTAGGAACATAAAACATCATGGGAATGGACAAATATTTTATGTGGCCCACATTGCTCATCCATCGCTTGGCCCGTCATGGGATATTTTACCTATCACAGTTGATCTCGCACTGGCAACATGGGTGCCTAGTTTGGTTGCAAGCTTCACAACTCGTCTTTTGGGGCCGGTCTCTAGTATTATGGAAGGAGGCATCCATTGCACTTAAACTCACGATTTTTTTCCTTAAACAATCTGGATATTGCATCGGTTGGGCTAGAAGATTACAGAAGGGCTCCATCATGGTGGCAGACCTCTACAATCACATCATCACCTCCTCCACAATGGTGGAGGCTTCGCCACTAGACTTGGACTTCTGGAGGTGCACATTCCTCCTAAAGATCTCCCTATTCATCTTTCTAGCCTGCAAAAATATAATTCTCACATGCGATAACCTTTATAAAAGAGGCTTCCAGGGGTCGGGACTCTGCCCTTTTTGTAGACTTTCTCAGGAATATGTCCCACACATATTTCTACATTGCACAGTCATACTTGAGCTTTGGCACTTATTCATGAAATTTCTGTAGGACCCCAATTGGCATCCCACTGGAATTTGGCATTGCATCTGAACCTGGGCACACAATGATCATTCCTACCAAGTCCTTCCATATTTCTTCTTCTGGGAAGTCTGGATGGCACGCAATAAGATTATCTTTGATGGCATGGTAGTGAAAATCCATAAGATTCATGGGGCGATCATGGAATGCCTCATTCCCATAGATGCCTCTCCAAAAATTCCATCAGATATGTCTCACAGATTACGCCCTTACCCGATATCGTTTCCTGCGGGTTACTTCTGTTAGCACTAGTATTCGCATCCCACCCACCCCACCATATTTTTCTATGTTTTCACCTTATTTTCACTTCGTTTTTTACTATTTTCACCTTTTTCCCCAATATCCAAACATTTCATCTCATTTGCTAAATTATCTAATTTATTACTAAAACCCAGACTTCATTTACTATATACCCTACACTATATTTAAAACCCATAGTTTAGCGCTTTGAATTCCATTTAAAATCCCATTTAACCCCAAAAACCCAAATATATAACCTTTTGGGGCTTATTAATTTATAAACCCATTTATTATAAATTTTTGGAATTTATGTTATAAGCTTCGCCACCCATATAACAGATGTGTTATATAAACTTACCGTTATATATATTTCATATCATATATATAACAAAAGGCTACTTAAACCATTGGTAAGACCCCTTACCTTCATCGCATATCGGCCATTGCAAATCATAAAAATTAACTGCGATGTTCTTAACACTAAACTTATAAATCACCTATGTGATATGCAGTGGGTCCCTCTCCTCGTACATCACAAAGTTTAGATGTTAACCCTACAGCTTATAAAAAAAAACTAGAATTTTCAATGTGTACCTACGATTCGGTCCCACTTCTTCCCTTCCACATCATTCACCTCCTCCCCTGTGCATTGCACTTCGTAGTTTTCAATATTTACATCCTCCGCGCTTATAACTAAAATCTACAAATTGTGATATGTGCTATGGTCGGGTCCCACCGACCCTCGACGTCACCTACCCTCCACATCACCTCCCCTTCGCATCGCATTACTGGGTGTATTATTTATAAACTAAACTCTAAAGGTTGCGAAATAAAGATTAAAATATTTCAAGTCACAGGTATATTCATTTTCACGTTGTTTTATTCAAAAAAAGGGTTTTGACATGGAAAAAGGATTTCAGGAAAAAACAAGACAAAAAGGTTGAGTCAGGCAGCAGAAATCATTTAGTTCATATAGTAGATCTGTCAGCACAAATCTCAACTCATCTGCTATCATATCAGCAAATTGTGGTCCACATCCTAAACTACCCCATTACATCAACACATTAGCAAGAGCACAACACTGGAAAAAAGGTTGATTTAGCTCAACAGTCAGCATAATAAAACTGATTATTAACATTTATCCATGTTCTCAAGGTGAAGATCTGCAAGGGAGGTTTCTCCAAATTATTCCAAATTATGAATTCGTAGAATTGGGCAAGAAGTTCAATTTATTTTAAGAAAATAAATAGTTTTATGTTCCTAGAGGTTAGGAAAAAATATTTATTGTTTGAAATAATTCTGGATCTGATATTTGCCTCAGATTTTGTAAATTGGTCTATAAATTGAAAAAATTCAATGTAATAGTAGTTGGAAGTTGGATGTTGGAATCAGTTTTATTTTTTAGTTGATCAAGGGAACTTGTACTCAGTTTTGGCGAAGATAATAAAGAGGAGTTGTAGCTACATTTATGGGATATCTATGGTATTTAATGTCTTTCATAGTTTCTTCTTTAGTGAAATAACTATGAATATATTGCTCATTTCTTTTTCATGTCTATGATTATGATCTTTTATAAGTTTAAAATTCATAATACATGCTTGCACATGCTCTGTTGTAATATCCCAAAAAGGGAAAATGCAGTAATACTTCACACAATATAAGAACTTACAGCAAGATAAACAATAAATCTAAGTAGAAATCGAAATATGCAGAAAGAGCTAAGCCATTTTATTATAGTGGAGATGAATTAGTTACACAAGTACAATATATAGGTAGATGTAGCCAAAAAGATGAGCTAGGATCATCCTGAAAACATATGTGAAGCAGGTACAACATAACTGTTGAGGCTCTGCAACAAATACTGCACTGTCTCTTTGGCATAATATAAACATGGATTTGCAGTCTGAAAAGAGAAATGCAGATATACTCAAAACTGGAGCTCTGATGATGCCAAGATTCAAGATCTGGCCAATGTGATGGATTCCCAAGATAACCCACAAAGGATTTTCTATATCTACAACTTTGGAAAATCACCTCCCTAGGATTTGATCCTTGATCTGTTGGGAAATACAGATATGAAGCTAGATATGAAGAATATATGGCTAAAATGTGTGCTCAGATCAGATCTATTCTTGAAGGGTTGATCCCTTCATCATATCTATGAGCTGGAAGCTCTAGATCTACCTTCTCAATCCTCCAATGATGAATTCAGTTGCTACAACATAGCTGCCAAAAAAAACTACGCTGTGAGGGAAAGAGAGGCCTTATGCATGCTGAAAAATTCTGCAATAAGCTCGAGGCTGATGGTGAGACTGATGGAAATGTGAAGGAATGATCCTCCACTGGATTTCTAGCTGAATTACTAGCAACTTCCTTCCTCCTTTCAGATCTACAATATGGACAACGTTATTCTTGGATAGAATACTGCTACTAGGAGGTCAATAACATTTGGCCTGATGACTTATCTATAATGTGGCTCTCGGAGTGCTGATCTATAAGCCCAAGTGATGGGAAAAATCCCTCACCTTGTTCTTCAGCTGAAGTACTGAAGACAACTTCCACCTTCCAAACCGATCTTCAAAATTGTGTAGATTTCTGAATATGAATGTTCTGTAGAAAGTAGAAAAAGGAAATGGCACTTAAAGCCTAATGTATAATGAAGTACAAACCTCTTCCTTAGAGATCATTCAAATAAGGAGGAAGGATTCCCGCTCAGGAGCACCCTGTGCTAAACAACACCTACAATCTCTGCTAAACAGCCCAAGAATGCAGTGGAATGTCACTTGACAATTCCAGATCTAAAAGATCATACATCAAAATAGTCCAAGATTCCTTTTGCCTTTGCCTTCATCTCCTTTATAATGATGAGTCATCCCAAGCCTTGGCCCTAATCTCAACTATGCTATCTCATGTGGACAAGATCCTCCAAGTGGGACAACGTTGTTTGACCAAATCAACCAAATAGTCTAGGTGCAATGTACACCTATTCCATCATGTGTGCTTCATTTGCACATGATCCTCCACCACTTGATCATTAATGCTCAATGACCCTTTGTTTGACATCTTCAAGATCTTAGTTGACTAAATCAACCCTCCATGATCTCTCTCATTAAATGAGACATGATCTCCAATCTCATTCACATTAGTAGTTGCTCAACTACCTCTTTTTGCAGATCTAATCTAGATTAATCCACATTCACACACACAAAGTGGATATTTATCCTTATTGAGGATTTTGGGTCCCTCCACTCTTTTATTTACTTAATTCATTAAGAAAATCAAGGACTATAATATTCAAAATATGATGTGAAATTTTGGGAATATTACATTTGTTTTGGGTAACTGATCATATTTTGTTCATTATCATCTATCTGAGAGAAATACATCTCTTATGCTTCCCTCATCCTCCTTACATTTTCTAAACCATCCCATAACCACTATCTTCAAGTGATTTGCATCATACCTACCTTGCCCCATTCATCCATGCAACCCTAAATATATTTCCCTGACCTAGCTTTCCTTGACCTAATTCATTGATCCACTAATTTCCCTAGCCAAACCAAATCGAAATAACCCCCACACATCATACCTAGCCTAAAACCCTAATTTCTCTAGCCCTCCTAGCTATGACCCTTTTGGAGAGAGCCCTCTCTGGCCTGATAGGGCTATTTATCAAGTCAAAATATTGGTTCGTGGTTACCTCTGTTGGGATTCCTTCCTTAGCCTTGGGAATCTAGTGGAGTGATGAGTACAATGATGCCATTGCCGGGGAACGAAAGAACAAATCTTCCATGGGAAGGAAACGATAAAGATCAGATCTGATTGTTGATGGTAGACAATGGCTGGATGGATATGAAGGCTGAAACATTCACCTGGAGACTCCAACTTTATTTAAAGACTCCATTGGAGGATTGACCTTGCCAGCAAGAAAATGGAAGAATCTCAAACAAAGGTAAGGTATTCAAAATGGAATTGTATTCAAGATGTAATAGGCTTTCTTGTAAATTACTTCTTTTCTTTTCCTGAAACTATCCTAAAAGTTTTCCAGAGTTTGTTGTATCAAAAATATTATCAAATTTTTGATTCCGCTTATTTGAAGAATGCAAATACCGAGTTTCCCTTTGATTTTAATCAAGATCAAGATCTCTTACCTTAAAATTGTGCATATCCTTTTCAAGTTGATGAACCTTAGGAGATCAAGACTGATCCTATAAGATCTGTACATACTCCTACACCTTGTAAAATTATAGATAGATATAAAGCACTCATATTACCTCCTATACTCCATGTTTTCCCTGAAAATTATTACAAATATATTCCTAGGTTTGATGGATAATATGGTAACATCACTACTGAGAAACACATTCAGATATTTGAAATTTTTCTTGACCTTTTTGAGGTTGATGAATATGATGTTAGTATCAGGATCTTCTCTCTATATTTGCAAGGTGAAGCCAAGGAATGGTTCAAAAAATTTCTAGTTGCAATGTGAAATTCTTTCTTGATAAATGGGTGATCAAGAGGAATCCATTTATGATTTTAGACAAATATGATAATTTGAAAATGCAACCAGGAGAAATAGTGCAAAACTTTTCATCTAGATTCAATCAAGTATACCATTCAAACCCTACTGATATGAAACCGCCTCTTGGTTGAGCCCTCTTACACTACACGGATGCCTTTGATCAGGAAATGAAATTTCGATTAAGAGAAAGGGACATTACAAAACTTGAAAAAATCTTGGACAGTGCAATAGCCGTAGAAGCTAATTTATTGATAAAAAGGTTAAATTTGAAAGTAGAAGAAAGGGAAAACATAGAAAAATAATTCTTGACATATTCAGAAGGGAAGCTCAACATTTTGGTTAGTAAAGTAGAGAAAATGAGGCAAAAAATCATCATGAGAGATTAAATTTCTGTTCAAGAGGACCATGTCGCACTAATTGAAAAAAACAAGTCGTTGAACTGAAGTATTTTCCTTCCTATCCTAGTTATCATAGATCTGATAATGATTTTATGTATGCATTAAGGGACAATAAAGAAATCAGTTTTATAGATCAGCTTGTAGAGGAGAGATCTATAGATCCGATATGCATGCTTGATGACATTCTTCCTTTCGATGATTTACCTAAGTATGATCAGTATGATGAAAATTATGTTCTCCAAATAGAAGTTAATCTTATAGAACAATCAACAGCTAGTTTGTGGGAGAAGGAAGTTTAGTTTCAGCAGCTCGAACACAGGGATCAATTGATGCATATCAGCTATGGTGATGATAAGGAAGAAAATGTAGAAAATTTGGAAGTAAGTGAAGAATATTTGCCTCTTTGTTTTACTTCATTTCAATTCATCAGAGATAACTTTCATGCAATCATAAATCAACAATCATTAAGATTTGATCTTGACAATAAGGAGGATAATGAGATTCTTGATCAAAGTTCCTTACCCTTGTGTTTCTCCTCATTTGTAAAAATAAGAGAAAACTATGAGAAAGATAATAAAATGGTCAAAATTTTAAATGATAAACATTATCCTGAACTAGTTGCGGAAATCATTTGCAACATAGAACCCTCCTTAGATCCAGATTTGCAGCCCTAGAATTCCATTGAATGTTAGGTTGCAGATGAAGGCTTGGAAATTGAAGCATATGATCAAACGATGCAAGATGATTATGTACCATTATGTTTTGAATCATTTCAATTTTTAAAGGAAAATTTTCATAATGTCTCTAAAGAAAAATATGAGCGTCCTATAGAAAGTCATGCAGTCTTATTAGAACCAATATAAAATATGTTGCAGTAGTCTTTTCAAGTTTTTCATTACCCAATAGCTGATGTGTTGGGTGATATATGAAGTAAAATTCCTTATCCATTAGCTAATTGTGAGCCTGAAAAGGGTGTTGATATAAACTTGATCCGAGAGCCAATTTCATTATCTTGTTTATTAGGAGTCTCATTACAAATATCATCCAAACATTTGCAGCCATATCAGGAAAGTAAGGGTAAAGATGAAAGTTCATATTCAAGGTACAAAGACTACCTAGAGAAAAGAGGTAATGTATTAGATGGGCTGGAAATTAATATGTATTCCTATGAAGATCCTTTTGCAACATTTTTGAGGTCAGTTGGTGGGATCATGCTTTGCAATTTCATTAAGATTAAATCTAATTTCAAGTTTTCATGGGAGTTGCCTTTTAGTAGTTCTCTCTTCTTGCTCATAAGCAAGCACTTGCAGAGAATTCAACTAGCAGCCATAATGCTTACACGGTTGCATTGGTTGTTCCATTTCACTTGATTAGGTGATGGATGGATCAGTTAGAGTAGGCTGCTATCATTTCAGTTTGATTTTATTTTATTTTCAGAAAGTGTTGACAGAATTCATCAAGGTTTGAAGCCCGAGGTGAAGGCCCTAAGGCTTTGATGATTTTTTAGTGTGGGTTGAAGTTTGCAATATGTTTTCAGTTTCAGTTTTAGTTTCAGTTTACAAATTGGACTCCATTTCCCAATGGATGAGTCACTGATCAATGAGTTCCTAGATATCTATGGTTCTAGACAAATCCTTTGGAGCTATATTCCCCAGTTGCATCCAATTTTAGCACTGGTATTTTCATCCCACCCACCCCACCTTATTTTGCTATGTTTTCACTCATCTCCGTCATTATCATTGACCTCGCTTCGTTTTTTACTATTTTCACCTTTTTCCCCAATATCCAGACATTTCATCTCATTTGCTAATTTATCCAAGTTATTACTAAAACCAAAAATTCATTTACTATAAGCCTAAATTATATTTAAAACCCATAGTTTAGTGCTTTGAATTCCATTTAAAATCCCATTTAACCCCCGAAACCCACATTTATAACCTTTCGGGGCTTATTAATTTATAAACCCATTTATTATAAAGTTTCAGAATTTATGTTATAATCTCTACCACCCATCTAATAGTCGTGTTATATAAACTTACCGTTATATATATTGCATATCATATATATAAAAAAAGGCCGCTTAAACCATTGGTGGGACCCCTTACCTTCATCACATATCGGCCATCGCAAATCATGACAATTAACACAAAATGTTCTTAACACTAAAATTATAAATCACTAATGCAATATGGAATGGCTCCTTCTCCTCGCACAATGCAAAGCTTAGATGTTAAGAACACAGATTATAACAAAAAACTAAAGTTGCGATGTGTGCCTGGGATTCGATCCCACTTCTTCCCTTCCACATCATTCACCTCCTTCACAGGGCATCACACTTCATACTTTTTAGTATTTACATCCTCCATGCTTTTAACTAAAAGCTATGAATTGCGATATGCACTACGGTCCGGTTCCACCGACCCTCCATGTCACCTTGCCTTTGCATCACATTGCAGTTTGTGTTCTTTATAAAATAAACTGTAAAGGTTGCGAAGTGCGCGAATGCAATGCCACTTCAGAAATCAAATTTAAAATGTTTCAAGTTCGGGTATATTAGTTTTCACGATGTTTTATTCACAAGAAGGGTTTTAACATGGCAAAAGGATTTTGGGCGAAAACAAGAGAGAAAGGTTGGGTGAGGCAGCAGAAAGCATTCAGTTCATACAGTAGATCTTCCAGCACAAATCTCAGCTCATCTGCTAACATATCATAAAATTTTGGTCCACGTCCTAAACTACCCCATTACATTAGCACATTAGCAACAACGCATGATAGGAAAAAAGGTTGATTCAGCTCAACAGCCAACATAGTAAAACAAATTATTAACATTTATCCCTATTCTCAAGGTGCAGATCCATAAGGGAGGTTTCTCCAAATTCTTCCAAACCATGAAATCGAAGACTTGGGCAAGCAGTTCAATTTATTTTAAACAAATAAATAGTTTTATGTTCCTAGAGGTTAGGAAAAATATTTGTTGTTTGAAATAATTATGGATCTGAGGTTTGCCTAAGATTTTGTAAATTTATCTATAAATTGCAGAAACTCAATGTAATATTAGTTGGAAGTTGGATGTTGGAATCAGTTTCATTTTGTTAGTTGATTAAGGGAACATGTATTCAGTTTTGGCCAAGCTAATAAAGAGGAGTTGCAGCTACATTTATGGGATACCTATGGTGTTTAATGTATTTCATAGTTTCTTCTTCAGTGACATATGTGTGAATGTATTGTTCATGTCCTTTGCATGTCTATGATTACGATCTTTTATAAGTTTGAAATTCAGAATACATGCTTTCACATGCTCTATTTTGGGTAACTGATCATATTTTGTTCATTATTTTATGTCTGAGAGAAATACATCTCTTATGCTTCCCTCAGCCTCCTTAAATTTTCTAAACCATCCCATAACCATTATATTCAAGTGATTTACATCATACCTACCTTGCCCCATTCATCCATGCAACCCTAAATCTATTTCCCTGACCTAGCTTTCCTTGACCTAATCCCTTGATGCACTGATTTCCCCAACCAAACCAAATCAAAATAGCCCCCGCACATCATACCTAGCCTAAAACTCTAATTTTTCTAGCCCTCTTGGCTATGACCCTTTTGGAGAGAGCCCTCTCCAGCTTGATAGGGCAAGCTATCAAGTCAAAATCTTGGTTTGTGGTTACCTCTATTAGGATTCCTTCCTCATCCTTGGGAATATGATGGAATGATAACAACTTCGATGGTGCAACACAAGAAGGCGATTACGGATGTAGAGCATGGATCAAATTGGACAATAGGGAGAATTAATGCATTTTATGGAACGGTGGTCGGGCACCAACACCATGGTCGAGATCCTTACCCTTTGTAGCTTACTTTGGATTGTGTATAACTTGTAGCTCCCCTCCATCAAAATTTATAGTGACGCAAAATCGGTTATCGATGGATTCATGGGGCTCACCGATTTCCAACCCCTTGCCCTTAAATTATGGATGTACAGGGCTCATTACCTTCTCTAGTGGCTTCACCATCTACCTTATCATGCATATATTCAAGGAACCTAACATCTAGGAGGACCGTCTCTCCAAAAGGGGCCTCCCGAAGCCCTTCAGACACTTGCAAATCTATCAATTCTAGAGTGGTAAAATTACCAATTCTTTCTCCCTCCAGATCCCCTGAATTGGGTTTGGGACACTTCCATCTTGTTTTTTCGGGCCAATACCATGTGATAGTTATTTTTTTTCAGTTTTTATCGCCTTTCGCTTTCCCTCCTGGTCACATGTCACTCTCTTATCAGAGGATGGGCTTAACTTCACATGGGGTTTCTCCCTTTCC
>JAXQQM020070351.1:0-113076 GCA_034641835.2 Pinus albicaulis
AGGGTAAATGAAAAAAATAATATTGGTATTAATAAATCTCTTTCACTAATGGATCCTTTAGTGAATATGGGAATAGGTTGACACAATTCGAACAAGATGATTTCTATTTGAATTATAGAAAAATAAGCATGGGTAATGAATACCAGATATACAAAAAAAAACAATTACTAAATTTATTGCATGCAATAATTGTATAGAAGAACAAAAATTAGCAAGGCTACAGTGGATTGCATGTAGGAGTTACATGCAAATATTTATACAGGGATGGTCTTGAACATTTTCATGCAGGGACAATGCTTTAAATTTGAGGCACACAATGGCCAGTGTTCATTAATTTTTCATAGTTTTTGCACTAATTAAAAATTGTATTCCATGTTTCATGAATGTTGCATGTGTTTGGTTATTATTACTCTTTGAAGGAAAGAATGTACATGTCCTTATATGTGTGTGCATGTGTAAAATTATTGTTGTAGATATTAATGTCATTTGTTTGGTTTCCTATGAGTGTGATGATGATGGTGTTGGTATTTCATTCTCGTAAGTGTGGGAAAGGACCTCCATACCATGTTTATGTGAACATGGAACCAAAAGCACGTTGTATTCCATACAATGAAGCTATAGAAGAGGATGTGGAATTGAAGCTACAAATGGTGAGCTCAAGATACTTTGCCACAAAAGATTCAAATTATGGACATATATTGAAGTGAGGAAAGTGCATAATTAAGGGAGGTATGAATGTAATGCCTTTTTCCACCCCTTATGTTTTACATATATGCCTATGGATATTGAAGATGAGGTACCTCTATAATTATCCACATGATTATGTTTGTGGGCCAAGTTATGACATGTTTATGCTAGAGTTATTATGTAATGAGTTTGAGGACCATGATATTTAGGGCAGAAAGCAAGATACATATGATTTAGGTTGGCAAGCCAAGCTATATTATGTGGCCTATGTGCCCATGTAAATGTTTTAATTATATTTTTAGGGATAACACGCCCAGGAAAATATGCCTTAAAAATATGTGAGGCAAGAGATCTTTTATTTTTAATTTGGATGTAATTGTACATAAAGTAATAAAATAAAACGGCTATAAAGCCTAATCCATGGTAAAGAGTATGGAATCATGAAACTCCATGGTAGAAAAAAAAATGGCAATTGTGATAGGCATTGGTGAAAAGGACACTTGGAGCCCATGTGGTTTCAGGGGGTGCCACATGGAAGAGAGACCCCATGCATATTTAAAAGGTGAATGTATTACTTGGGTGACAAGAATTTAGTTGGAAAGTTGTGGATGGAGTTCACTCAGGGAGTAGAATGATTCATGGGAATGAAATAATTGGTGAGCGTTGTGGTAGGTTTTTGGAACTAACTCATAATTTTTATTCAATGAATCTTGTGCTTTGACTCTAGAACTGATTGGAGTTCTAGCGTATTCAATTTTTAGTGAAAATTTCGTGAGCCCTATGTTTTGGGTTCTATAACTCGGTGGGAGCTATATTAGTTAGGTTACCATTTGGTGAGCCTGTTCTTGGGATCTAAAATGACTAAGGGTTGTGTCGATGTATGTACTGGAAGCTTAAAAAGAAACATGAACTGCTAGAATCCCATATTTGATACCATACTTGGAAGATCGTAAGGCGCCATAGAAGGTAAGCATCATTGAGGGACTGCGACTACAGAGAAGAGGTGAGCCAGATGGGTGGATATTTCAAGGGAAGCATGAGATTATGGTTGGAGAAATGGTTTTTGGGATGGTACCTTTAGCCAATGATGTATTTATGTTTTCTTCTTTAAACGTTTTCTTGTGCGGTTGTAGCCTCATCCTTCAGGTGACTCATGTTTGATATTTATGACCCACAAAGTCTATAAATCTATGGAATGTTGAGAGACCGCATCCAATTGGATTTTAGTTGCAGATAAACTTCTATTATGGATTTTATTATATTTATGTGACATGCTTATGATTATATATTGTCTTGTTGGAAACCCTAGTTATTGTAACACCCTCCTCCCACATTTACCCAAACATACCATTTTGTTAGGTTAAACATGTAACAAGAGGCTACTATGATCTGTTTAAACCTTGTAAATCACCTTAAGGAAGTAGAATGGACAAATAAAACCAAAATGACCATCCACAAAATCAATAGAACCTAAAGAGCTACCCCACCTTTCCAGGTGACCAACCCCTGGGGGAACTCAACAATTCAAGGACGTAGAGCCCCAGTCACTCCTTTGCCAAGCCATCCAAGAAACTAATTTCCACAGTCACTCCCATGAGCCTGCATGAGTGTAACTGGAGCCTTTTTTTTCTAGTTCTATTCCACCGATTGCATGATTTAAGGCTAAATTTCAGGGTTACCACCCAGTCACTTCCCAAAACTTCATGGAATTTACATAGATGGAATGAAACATAGAGAAAATGATACCAATGAAAATTATGAATAGAAAATTAAATGGAACCCTACTATCCATGACACGTATTGCTTCAAACATGTCACAAATATCCATTCTACAGGTTTAGACAAAATATTTAAGCATAAGGGTCTACTAATTATCTGAGAATCGCTAAGAAGCATTGATGAATTATATCATTAGTTGAATTATCATCTATTAGGTCATATATTCATTTTTCATTAATTTACAAATAAAAACATTATGAGATACATACATCATCACAGTCATAAAACATGCTCATAACCAACATATAACCAAAATAAATAATAAGGATAAATTCACCATAAAATCCATATATAAACCAATACATTTTCACATAAATTACACAGGAGGATAAATTGTTATTGATGAATGAAAAATCCAACCTGGTATGGGACTACCATGTTCCACCTAACTATATGTTGGTTGAGAAAAATATCTCTTCATCTAATCACCCTGTGCCATATTGCAAGCATGAATATGGGATTTCAAAAAAAAAAAACCAAGAATTCCCAAGCCTAAACCACGTCACCCTCATCAATAGAACCAAGATTTACCGTAATCCTCACTGGATCACTAGGTTATCAATAAGCATGGATGCCACCATATCTCTCCACCTAAACTATGAGAAATTTGTTCTTCTCAATATATTGGCTTTACCATGTATCCCTCCATTACCAGTAAAGTTATCCCAAGGCCTATGAGGTCTCTACCCTAGGAGATTTACCATGTATCGTAACCCAAGATTCCCAGGCCCAATAAAGGGTACCACCACGGAGCTTTACCATGTATCCCTCTAGTCACTAGTTAAGTGATTCCTAGGCTCAATCGATCTGTTCACATATAGGATTTACCATGTATCCCATCACGAGATTTCCAAGCCTTGTGAATAATCCTGAGACCACTCTACTCAGATTTGAGACCATCCAGAAATCTAGCTCAACCAGAACATGAAAACCACATCAAACCATGGCTATCCAGAAATGGAAAGGCAAGGATGAAGAAAGTTATCAAACCTGGAAAAATGTGTTAGGTCCTTATATTACTAGTATAGTTCCTTATTGTTGTTAGTGTAACCCCCTTATTATTATTATTGTACACTTGTAAACCCAATATTGTTATTACTGTGCCCTTACATTATTATTGTTAGGCCGGCTAGGAGTATATTGTGACCCCCTAGACTCCTACATATAGAGGTTTTGGTCATTGTATCATCCAAGAATTGTTAATTTATGTAATTTATTTGAATTTTCCCCTTCAAAGTAGCTGATTTCTAAGGTGTTGATCTCTGTTTTCTTTTATTTTTGGAGTTGGTTTCATAAGAATTGGTATTAGAGCTTTGGATTCTAGGGTTTCGCTACTCCAAACAGGTCATCGTGGATTTTTTCTATAATGTTTTTTCTACGAATTTTCAGAAGCTGAAATTTGTACAGAGTGTAGCCGAAATCTAGAGGAACTTTGTGTAAAAATTTCAGATCTTAGTTCACAATATTTCTAGAGATATGATGTGTGGAATTTAGGTTTTTCTAGGTTGCTGAATTTGACCTAAAACAGGTCATCGTGAAATTTCCACTATAAAATTTTTTCTACGATGGTTTAAAAGCTGAAAATTTTACATAGTGAAGCCTAAATCATGAGGAACTTCCTATTGAAATTTCAGATCTTGGTTCACAACAGTTTTCGAGATATGATAAGTGTAAGTTAGGGTAGTTTTAGGCTATCGAATTTCATCTCAAAGAGGTGACCATGGGAAAATCATCATAACTCTCCTTCTGAGCATCGGATTGGAATTATATAAGAAGTGGTGTCAATTACACGGACTTTAGTTTCACATGTATCGATTTCAGAGCCGAAGGAGGAAACAATGTTACGTGGCACATCGTACAAGTTATCTCTACTGAACCAGTCCATAATTAGGTCATTGTGGGAGATTGGGCGTAACTTTGAATTGAAGAATCCAAATCAGGTCAGACCTGTGGCATTCAAAAGAATATTCAGAGTGCTACTATAGGGCCAAATTTCAGACATTGAAGATCCTAAATCACATAGATAATTCAATTTCAATATCGAGCTCCTCAAAAGAAATAAAAAGGTGTGTATTTTTTTTCCGAATTGCATAAGTCTTGTTTGAAGAATCAATTTGACTTGATTCCAAGGGCATATTGTAGAATATATATCAATATTGGGTTCTAAAATCCTGCCTAAAAAGAATTAAACATCCATTAAGCCTTCAAAAGGCTCTACGATGGCTCATGAAGATGAAGAAATGCAACAGAACATATCAAAATTACAAGAGAAAGTGCACCAAATTTCACTCTCACAAAGAGCAACAAAAAATGAAATGGATGTTTTGAACAAAAGCATGGAAGCTAAGATGGATGGTTTGAAGAAAGGCATGGAAGCTACGATGGATGGCTTGAACAATGGTATGGAAGGAAAATGGAAGGCTTGAAGTAAGACATGGAAGGTTTGAAGCAAGGTTTGTCAAAGTAGATACAAGAAATGATTCTTAATGGAGAAAATATAGTAGAGGAAACTCATGATGAGAATAGAATAAATGTTAATTGTGATTTCATAAACTCTAATGTTGGATTGAAGAACCACCATATTCCAAATATGGATATGAGGAATTTTGATGGCAAGGATCCTGTAACTGGATACTATAGATGGAGCAATATTTTCATATCAATAATGTGAAAAACACACAAAAGGTATGCACTGCGACTTTACATTTAGAAAAAAATACATTTGTATGGCATCAATGGTTTTGTTACCATAAAAAATTGTCACTTTATTAATTTTTATGAAGGAAATGATAACACATTATGAGGATACAAATAGCAACATCTTCTTTAGCGAATTGATAAATCTCAAACAAAAGGGTTCAGTGGTGGAGCACATTGAGGACTTCCAAATATTGAATATAAGGGTAACCAATATTCTAGAGGAATAGATGATTGATGTCTTAATAGGAATTTTAAAGGATAACATCCAAAATTAATTTTGCTTTTAGGAACCTGATTCATTGGAGAAGACATTCAGGTTGGCAAGAAAGAATGAATGTAAAATTATGGCGACAAGGAAGCCTACCACTGACATGTATAAATATGGGAGTGTTTCTACTCCTATACTTCCACAACCTAGAAGGTTGACACACAAAAATTAGAATAAGAAAGAGAAAAATGGCTTTGTTATAGTTGTGATATAAAATACACTAAAGGTCATAAGTGTGATGAGAAGAAATTATTTTACATAGATTGTGAAGAGGAGGAAGAAAATGAACAAGAAACTTCAAAAGAAGAGAATATACACCATGAACCAACCCTTGAAGAAGAATAAATGAGTCTAGACATATCATGTAATTAATTGGTAAGAATTACCACTCCTCAAACTCTCAAGATATAAGGACATATCAAGAAGAAACAGGTAACAGTGTTGATTGATTCACGTAGTACCCATAATTTTATTCGTTGCAAGGTAGGCAACGAATTGAATTGTTTCATATACCTAGCACCATAATTTCAAGTGATGGTTGCAAATGGAGGAACTATAAATTGCTCTGGAAAATTCTATAATATCAAGCTAACCATGGGGGAATATGTATTGAATAGTCCAATGCTTCCCATTCCAATGGGAGGTGTTGATGTTGTACTAGGAGTACAATGGTTACAATCTTTGGGGATGGTAGCTTTTCATATTCAAGAAATTTTCTTCAATTTTTTTTCAGAAGGAAAGGAAATCAAATTTTTGGGTGTCATAGGGAAGCCAGGAGAGATAATAATCTCTAATGTCATGAAAGCTTTTCTGAAGAAAGAAAAACAAGGCGTAATTGCACAATTATGCTCACTAGAAGTTCCAACATCAAAATCATCTATTTCTCTAGATCTCGAAAAAGCCTTGGACAATCATTCCAAGGTTTTTCAAACTCCCAAAAGACTACCACTTATTCATCATCATGATCATGCTATTAATTTTATTCCAGGAAGTGTTCCTCCAAACATAAGACCATACATATATCATTATGTCCAAAAGAGCGAAATTAAACGTATGATTGCAGAAATGTTAGAGGCTGGTATAATTCAACCTAGTTAAAGTTCTTTCTCTGCTCCAATAGTATTGGTGCATAAGAAGGATGGATCATGGTGCATGTATCCGGATTATAGGGAGCTCAAAAAACTCACAATTAAAGATAAATTTCCCATTCCTGTGATAGATAAATTATTGGATGAATTACATGGAGAAATTTATTTTACCAAGTTGGATATTCATTTGGGATATCATCAAATTAGAATGAAGACTGAATATATTCTTAAAACAACATTTCAAACTCATGAGGATCATTATGAATTTTTGGTCATGGCTTTTGGCCTTACCAATGCACCTTCTCCATTTAAAGGGTTGACGAATTCCATTTTCAAACCCTTCCTAAGAAAATTTGTGCTAGTATTTTTCGGTGACATACTAATCCACAACAAGTCTTGGAAGGATCATGTTCAACATGTTTATAGGGTGCAAAAACTAGTGGAGGAGAAACAATTATATGCAAAAACATCAAAATTTTTCTTTGTAGTACAAGAGGTAGAATATCTGGGTCATATTGTATCTCACGAGGGTGCTAAGGTAGACCCTAAAAAAATTAAAGCCATTAAGGAATAGAATGTCCCCACAACCATAAAGAAGTTGTGAGTATTTTTCGGGTTAACAAGGTATTATCGCAAGTTTGTTAATAATTATGGGAGAATAGAAGCATCTCTAACAAGATTATTGAAGAGAGATGCATTTTCATGGACTCTTGAAGCAACTAAAGCCTTTGAACATCTTAAAGAGGTAATGTGCCTAGCACCGGTCTTAGCTACGAAAAACTTCACAAAAAACTTTATTGTGGAATGTGATGCCTCAGGAAATGGAATTGGTATTTTTTGAATGAAATAAGGAAGACTCGTTGCTTTTGAAAGTCATCCAAACAAAGGAAAGTATTTACAGAAAGCTATTTATGAGAAGGAAATTTTGGCAATACTACATGCACTAAAGACTATCTTTAGAAGAGCAGCAAAATTGGGTCACAAAGATGTTGGATTATGACTTTGAGATCATCTACAAAAAGCAAAGCTAAATTTTGTTGCAGATTCACTCTCAAGAAATGATGAAGAGGTGGAAGCATTGCTTTGCGCCCTTTATACTATCCAAATAGATAGGATAACCAAAGAAAGGGATTACTGGAAGAAGGATGAAGAAGTGTGGACACTCATTCAAAATTTGTAGCAAGATCCTAGTACATATGATACATTTAGTTGGAAAAATGATTCATTATGGTACAAATATTGCTTATATATTTTCAAGAATTCCCAACTAAAATAAAATATTCTATTGGAATTTCACACTTCTCCTTTAGGAGGACACTCCAAATTTTTAAAAACTTACCACAGGGTGAAGAAAGATTTTTTTTGGGATGGCCTTAAATCTGATATTCAAATTTTTGTGGTGGGATATTTGGTTTGCCAACAAAATAAATTTGAGACAATTAAGACCCCTGGTCTTATACAAGCTTTATCCATTCCAATTCAATGTTGGGTGGATATTTTAATGGATTTTATCACAGGTTTACCTAAGTCCGAAGGAAAGAGTGTAATCATGGTGATAGTTGATAGAATTATCAAGTATGCACACTTTTGTGCATTATCTCATCCATTTAAATAAAATACAGTTTCTAATGCATTTATGGAAACAATTCGAAAGCTACATGGAAACCCCAAGATTGTTGTATGTGAGAGAGATCTGATTTTTACTAGAAATTTTTAGACGGAATTATTTTCTTGTTTGGGTACTCAACTAGCTCATAGCTCATCTTATCATCCTCAGTCTGATGGTAAAATAGAGATAGGGAATAAATTTTTGGAAGGATATCTTCGTTCTTTTGTGTCTGATAAGAAAACACAATCGGTCAAGTGGTTACCTCTCACTGAATGGTGGTATAACACTTCCTTCCATACTGTAGCAAAAACGACCCGATTTATGGCACTTTATGGATATCATCCACTGTCCATCACATATTTTTTAAGAGAAAATTCTAAGGTTCAAGAAGTGGAAGATCACATCGAGCATCAACAAGAATTTATCCAACTCTTAAAGGATAACCTAAATTTGGCAGAAAATCAAATGAAACAACAGGAAGATCAAAATCACAACAATAGAAGTTTTGATGTAGGTCATTGGGTATTTTTACAGCCACAACCATACAAAAAAATGTCCCTCAAGAAATCTAAGAAGGATAATAAATTATCACCAAAGTACTATGGTCCTACAAGGTGTTGCAAAAGATTGGTACTATGGCATACAAATTGGAGCTTCCTACTTCTTCGCGAGTGCATTCGTTTTTCCATGTTTCATGCTTAAAGAATGTTATAGGGGACAAAATTCTAGTTCAAACAATATTTCCAAATCTTGATGAGGAAAGAAAATTCATATTGGAACCTGAGGCAGTCATGGAAAAGAGAACTTGACATATACGAAATCGATCAATTTCAGAGTATCTCACCAAATGGAAGAACTTACCCACTAAATATTCTACATGGGAGGATGAGAATTTTATACAAAATCATCTCGAACTACTGAATCATTGAGGACAACACTTTTCTGAAGGAGAGGGGAGTGTTAGGTCCCTATATTACTAGTATAGTCCCTTATTGTTGTTAGTGTAACCCCCTTATTGTTATTCTTGTACCTCTGTAACCTCCATATTGTTATTATTGTGCCCTTACATTATTATTGTTAGGTCAACTAGGATTATATCGTGACCTCATGGACTCCTATATATAGAAGGAGGTTTTCTTCATTTGTATCATCCATGAATTGTTCATTTATGTGATGTATTAGAGGTTGGCCCCTCGAAGTGGTTGATTTATAAGGCGTTGATCTCTATTTTCTTCTATTTTTGGAGTTGGTTTCATAAAAAAATCCATGCCAATGACAACAAGAGAAAAAATAACACACATGCATAAACATACATGCAAAATCTATCAAGGAAATCACACATTTGAATTAGTACCTACAAGTAAACCCATTGTAGTTGCTTGATCTCACTATTCCTTGCTTGAGTTTTTCTTTTTTTTTCCTTATTTTCCTTTCTTGATCCAAAGCTGAAAAGCTCCATGAAAACTCTAAGTGTCCAGTAGCGCGGGGGAGAGAATAGAGAGAGAGAGAGTTTCAAAACCGAATTCAAAAAAGGTACCAACTAATCCTCATAAACCTTTTTATCAATTAGGCCTCTATTTTCTTAATTTTCCATTATTTTTTCTTCATTTTCCTCCTCGCATGCAACCTTTTACCTTTGACCTTCATTTTCTCCTATTTTCATTTATTTTCATAAATAAAATATCAATAACGATTGTTTCTCTTTCCAAAGCCTTTTCCAATTTCCTTAGCCATAATAAAACAAATGAACACCCAAACTAGGATTTTTTTTCCCAACATTCTATTGGGTCATGAAAAAGGTATGTTTTACCCTCCCGGTTAACCTAATTTATTATTAAGTTTCATGTGTTTACCTTCATTTTGGGATTAAATCTAGAAGAATTCATTATAAACAAAGGGTAAAATTACTTATCAATAAATTATGTAATGATGAGGGAAAAAGGCTAACTTTCGCTGTTTTTAGGTGCAGAAAATCCAAACTGATATTAACCGGCCATAAAAAGGAAAGTGATATCATTTCTATTTAGAAAAGCCAACAAAAATCAAGGAGGTCCTCACTCATTCTATAGCACAAAATGTTAGAAAAATGAAAAATCCTCAGGATCTCCTGATCTTGAGGATTCACCTTTATCTGCTTTGTTTCTCTGTAAAGATATAAAATATCAATAGATGGAATAGAATAGGAGTTGATTATCCGTTTTCTATAATTGTATTTTATTTTCATTCCTTCTGAACAAGAATTTTTTGCATTCAACGATGTTGTATTCTGCCTATTAAATTTAATGAAAGAGGTATTCCATTTTCCATAATCATATTTATAAAATCATGTAGCAAAGACTTCTCGAGATCTTGGGCCTAGTCTCTGGGAGTTCCACTATTTTCATGTGTTATATTATCATTTCCCTATTTTATAATTAATCATTTATGTGTTTTATAGAATTTATAATTGTACCAGATTTCATCAGTATCCAGTGGTTTGCATCTTATTGATTTAAAGTATTAATTGTTTTCATGTACTTCATGAATGTTATTTCTTGCAAGTTATTTGAATAGATATATTGTTGTTCATTTATAGTGAGTTTTTGGTTGATCAGCCATTGAGAATTTGAATCGCAGAACATGACTATGCTACTTTTTGTTCAGTTACTGCAGTATTCCTTGCCTGATTAATAGATTGAAGTATATGTTAATCTATAATTATGGTTCAGTGTGAATTCGTTTAAGTTTGTATTTCCATCTGATTTCATAGAACATATTAGAATTATGTTGAGTTAATTGGTTGAATTTATTTAATGATTTATTTTATTACTTTGATTGAAATTCAAGAATTAGATTATGCTTCTGCAATGGTTTCGATTTAATGACCTCTAGTTTCACTTGCATAGGATGTGCTGAACACTCTTGAAATATAAATAGTTAGCCTGGGTTGATGATTAATGTAGGCATTAGGATTTTTTTAAAATATACATCTTAGTGAGCCAACATTTTGGTGCTATTTCCGGGGAGAGTGTTTACAAGTGATGTTTTTATTTTTCTTTTCCTGAAGAAGAATTGGGTACTAAAAACGAAAGGTAAGAACCTGCGTACTGGTAAGAAAAACGCTTGGCAATTGTCTGGATTTTTAGCAAAAATATAGAGGTTGAATAGAAGTAGTTTTTTTATGAATGACTATAAAGAAAAATATAGAAACAAATTCGAAACCTCCATCCAAATCCACGATACCCAAGGGACCGGTGACACTTCGAAGAATAATTTTCATACACAAAATCATAAGGAAAACTGAATCTCAGACATCTGTAGGACCCAAAATCATTTCTGAAAAGAGTCCTACTATAATCCCTCAAGTAGGAGGCTGACCATCTACAACTTACGTCAAGATCCATAAAAAAATGAAAGGATCATAAAAAATCTTTCAGATAACGAAACATATAAATCCTAACCCTTAACAAGAGGGAAGTTCTTGCAATTTGCAAGAAGGAGAGGGAGAAACTAGTGGTGTTGTGGAAAAAATTTTAAAATCTCTAGAGCCTGAATCTCCTAAAATATTTTTTGACAAAGAGGTGCTCACTATCCCAAACCATGGTAGTACCAGAATACCTTTTCCAAAACTGAGTTCTAGTCCAGCTCGAATTATTCTCCCAGACCAGGAAATTCCTGAAGGTTATTGGCACATCTTTGATAATATGGCACATAATCAACCCCAGGGACAACCATCAAAATTGGAGTATCCCATTAGACGTCCTATAGGCCAAGCAGAAAAAAGCATTAGAAAAACAAAATTTGGTTGTCTTTTTACCACGCCGTCATAAGAAGCACAACTAGCGAGAATGTCCATTGGACATGGTCCAAACATGAGCCATATGTACCAAAGACCATGCCACTTAACAGTGCCCATCACTACCAGGGTTGAAAGAAGTATTCAAGGAAGCAAAGGAGGAAATTGAACCAGTATATTTAATGAATCAACGTCGACATTCGCCAGCCTGAACTACAGGTATGTCACAAGATCCATCTTAGCTCATTTTTTCTTTCCAGTTTAATCAACAACAAAAACCCTTGACGGCATGGAAAAATGAACCACATTTTTCTACCTGGCCATCTCAACCATTCTCCATGTCCCCTTGGCCAACTCAATCCTTTCCAGGAAACAGTTGGCCAAATTCTTCTTTCTCTCCTTAATTTTGGTAAAACAATCCATATTCATCCTAGTGGCCTGCCTCTACCTCCCAAAATCCCAATTGGTCCCAAAACTGGCAAAGACCCTTGGGAATAACCAATTCACCTATGGGAATGCATCCTCAACCTCAACCCACATTTTCAGCTCCATATCTGGTACCATAGAATTCTCAGCCTCGGATATGCCCTCAACTACCAGCTCAGCCAAACCTGAATCCCAATAATAGACAAATGCAGTTGATCGAAATCATTGAAAATATAGACCTCGAAGTAAAAAAAAAAGAATGCAGTGAACTTAGGATGAGATCTGGATGTGTTATTAGATTGGGGGAAGTCATAGATCCAGAACAAGGTAAATCATAACCCCCAATTGAAATTAATCCATCAACAGTATTCGATACAAAAATAAGATGGGAACAGGGAAAAAGTGGACAAGAAGACTCTAAGAAACTTGTTAGTTCTTCCCCCCCATTCCCCAAAAGGTTAGTGATACCTAAACCAATTTTCTATTAAGATTTTGATATTTTGGGGGAACTTAAAAATCTTTGTATTAAAATTCCTCTCCTCCAGGCCATTTAGGACATCCCTATCTCTTCTAAGACAATTAAATAACTATGTACAAAAAAACCTATGAGGAAAACAAAATCTTTTCCAACTATCCATGTCGTAGGAACCTTGTTTGAACTATTATTGTGTAGGGAGACACCTATAGATTATGAAGATCCAGGGAGCCCTATAGTCACTATCCAAATCTATGGTCGCTCTTTTCCAAACATGCTAGTCAACTTGGGCACGACCATTAATATTTTGAATACAAAAACTTGTGAAACTAATGGCATTACTACTTTAGAACCAACCTTCACCTTGCTGGAAATCACTGATCGATTAGTTGTCAAACCAGAAGGAACTTTGCAATAGATCATGGTTTCTATTGATTCATGGGATTACCAGGTAGATTTTCTAATAATAATTCCAAAAATTTGACAGGATGGACATCCCTTGATTTTGGGTTGACCTTGGTTGGCCACAACCGACGCTTACATAGGCTATCATACAGGAAACATGACCATTGTTAAAGGGGCAGCTGCAAAAAATCTTGTTCTATATCTGCCAGCCAAAGAAATTCTTCCCATTCACAAAATTCACAAACACCCACCAACATACCTAGTAGAAAACATTCATTCAGCACTCGTAGTAGCCAAAGCACTTGAATTCAAAAACCTGACTGATGATGAGATAATCAATAATTTTATTAATCAACCAGCTACTCCAGAAAATGAAAAAGGCCAAATGTTAAAAGCTATCCTTGATAATGAGGCACATGAAGACCCTTTGAAGGATAAATATTACCAACACATACCCCCAACTGTTGTTCATAATAGTAAACCTATCGAAATTGAACCAAGAAAATTTTTAACATCAATGACAATCTAAACGATGACCAACAATAAAAGCTCATTAAAGTTTTACAAAAATAAAAAGGAGCCTTTGCTTGGGATTATTCAGACATGAAAGGCATAGATCCCCAACTATGTACCCATCATATTTACACCGAAAAATACATTTTTCCCACCAGGAAACTTCAATGAATATTGAACTCATACCTTAAATATATTGTGAAGGAGGAATTACAGGAGTTTCTAGATGTGAACTTTATTTATCCCATTTCGGATAGTAAATGGGTCTCTTCGCTGGTATTTGTCCCTAAGAAAAATGGAAAGTGGCGAATCTGTGTGGATTACAGGGAATTGAACAAAGCTACGCAGAAGGACCGCTTCCATATTTCGTTCATCGATCAGCTCCTTAATACATTAGCAAGGAAACGATTCTTCTCATTTCTCGATGGTTTCAATGGATATAATCAAATCCAAATTTCCCTTGAAGACGAGGAAAAAACCACTTTCACCTGCCCAAGGGGTATGTTTTCTTACAGAGTGTTACCCTTCAGCTTATGTAACACCCCAACCACATTGTAGAGGGCTATACTCACCATTTTCGCTGATCTGATAAATGAAGGTATTGAAGTTTATATGGATGACTTCACCCCATATGGAGACAATTTTGAACAAGCACTGTAGACATTGGAAAAAAAATTTGAATGATGTATCGCCACTAGGTTATGTTTGAGTAATGAAAAGTGTCACATGATGATGATGGAAAGTGTGATCCTAGGACACTACATCTTCGTGGCTAGAATACAGGTAGATCCGACAAAGATAGAGGTAATTCTCTTACTATCCACACCCTATACTCAGACATAGATACGTATTTTACTTGGGTATGCAAGATATTACCATATTTTTATAAATATATTTTCAAAAATTGATGCACCTTTGTATGCTTTAACTAGAAATGTTGAATTCAAATGGTCTGAAAAATGTGGCATTGCTTTTATAGATTTAAAGAGGTTAGTCTTGACTACACCAGTATTGTGTGGTCCCAATTGGGAAATACCATTTCATATTTCATCAAATGCATTAGACATAATGATAGGAGTTTTTCTCGGTCAAGAAGAAGATAAAAATCCATACACTATTTATCATATCACCAAAAAACTCACCCCTGCTAAAATAAATTATACAGTCATAGAAAAGGAATTCTTAGCAGTCATATATGCCATAAATAAATTTAGACACTATATAACTGGATATCAAGTATTTTTGTATACTGATTATTCTGCCATTAGGTACTTAGCTAACAAACCAATTACAAATGGGAGAGTGACTCATTTTCTGTAACTTTTGCAAGAGCTCGATATCACTATTAAAGACCATCGAGGAAAGTAGAACCTAGTCATAGATTTTCTATATCGGGTCCCAAAGGTAAATTATTCGCTAGCAGTGGAGGAATGGTTTCCTGATGAACACCTGTTTCTTGTAGCATTGAAAGCACCATGGTATGTGGACATGGAAAATTACCTCGCAGTAGGAAAACTATGCAGACATTTGACAGCAAAAGAAAGGAAGTTGATCACCCAATGCAGTGCCAACTTTTCTTGGATTGGTGGGTATCTGTTCCACAAAGGAGCTGATATGCACATACGTAGATGCTTCCGAGAAGATGAAAGTTTTGATATCCTAAGGGCCTGCCATGATGAACCTTGCAGAGGACACTTTGAAAACCAGAGAACTAGGCACAAGGTATTACAAATGGCCTATTATTGGCCCTCTATTTTTAAGGATGATAGGAAAGATGTGCAGGCCTGCGATAGCTCCCAAATAATGGGCCGCCCTAGTCAATCTAATGAAATTCCCCTACAAACAAAATTGGTGATAGAACCTTTTGAAAGGTGGGCACTTGATTATATTGGTCCATTCAATCCATCCTCAAACCAAAAATCTTACATAGTGGTTTCAACAGATTACGTAACAAAATGGGTCGACAGAGTGACATGTCAAGAGCCTAAGAAGAAATGGTTATTAATTTTACTTTTGAAATATTTGTGCGATATGGCTTACTGAAGAAGTGCTAATAGACAGAAGGGTGCAATTGATATGACATGATATTACAGCCGCTCTACGGAACCACCACATTTCACATAGAATCACTTCTCCCTATCACTCATAGGCGAACAAGTAGGTCGAAAGTACCAATAAATTTATTGAAGGAATTCTGACGAAAATGGTATCGACACATCGTGAAAATTAGATACTAGACTACTAGAGGTCTTGTGAGCTTACCACATAACTTGGCGAAATACTGTTGGATGTTCTTCATACCAACTTGTATTCGGAAAGGAACCCATTTTTCCAATTGAATTTGAAATAAAGACTCTCAGAATAGCACAAGAATTGGGACTGGACTTGACAGAGGCCTGAATCAAAAGACTCTAGTAGATAAATGAACTAGACGAATCCTGATTACTTTCTCTATGACATATTGCAATCATTCAGTAGCAATGGGTGAAGTGACATGACAGTGTGATCAAGAAAAGAACATTCTAGGAAGGAGAGTGGGCACTCCTCTACGACTCTAGATTTCAAGACTTCCTAGGTGTTAGACTCCTATACCAATAGGTTTCATTTTTCATGATTGTCTTGATTGAACTATGGAATATGTTCAAACCTTCTTTCTTGAGAAAAGGTGTTCCATATTCTTGAAAAACCAAAAAATCAAAAAATTTAAAAAATGTAAAGAGGGTATACCCTAAAAGAAAGATCAAAGGGTAAAAAGAATAAAATGGTCAAAAAAGTGAAAGAAATGAAACCCAAGCAAAAAAATAGACCAAGGAAAGTGTGCAAATCCAAATGCCACTACTATTTCATTTTTGTAAATAAGTGATTGTGTGCAGCTTGTCAAACTTACACACATTCATATGAATGATCAGCATTATTTACGGCAACCTCCTGCTAAATTTCATGATGGGAATTAGAGAATGAATAAACATTAACGGTTAATGCCCAGCGAGATAAGTAGATAGGTAGAGTTAATAAAAGGTGCTCAACAGTTTAATCTGAGCCCTTGGATATAATAAGGGTAGAAATAGATAGATTTACCATGTAAAAGAAAAGAAGATTGATAAGGGTTTGCAAGTCTAAATACACCCTAATAAAGAAGAGAAAATGGTAGTAGTAGATAGGGTAGGTAGATAGTGTTACAAAGTTTTATCTGATGAATGATGCTGCTACATGTTTTTGATCCTTTACTTTCATCACAAATACTGAAGCAGGAAATACACTGGA
Source organism: Pinus albicaulis (assembly GCA_034641835.2). Classification (NCBI taxonomy): domain Eukaryota; kingdom Viridiplantae; phylum Streptophyta; class Pinopsida; order Pinales; family Pinaceae; genus Pinus; species Pinus albicaulis. Next base: position 16,990 of record JAXQQM020070351.1, read on the forward strand.
AAATCACAGCAAGCAAAGTCAAAATCATTAACTTCCCTCATCACTTTCCCCTTAAAAGTTTTACTAATTTCCCCCAAAGTACTAAGGTATTTGGAAATCAAAAGGGCTCAAGGCATTTCCTTGACTTTTGGAGGGACCGGACCCTCGGCCTAATGATCAAAAAGACCTAAGTACTTGAGATAATTCATCATTATAATCATTCACCTTTAACCTTTTCCTAAGTAAAATCCTATTTTACTTAAGGAAATCATGCAAAATTCCATAAAAAACCCTCAAGATAACTTGCTATTCTAAGTTTAAGTGTTGAAGATAAGATATTGCAATTTACTTCAGAAGTTATCACTTTCTTAGATGTGCAAAATGTTTTGAGTTTCCCTGTCCTTTTGTCATATTAATGTTTAACTCTATTTTACTAAATCCCTAATGAAATACCCTATCCTAAGTATATAACTCCTTTTTTATAAATACCCCAAAAAAACCCCTCTATTATATAGTTTAACCAAAGTAATTATTTCCCCGTGCATTCAAAAGAAAACCCACTATATAAGCCCTTTGGTTAAATTATATCTTTATACAATAATCCCGCCCCTATGGTAAGTTAATTATATTAATTGATTTATCATATAATAAAACATATATGAAAAAATGAAACTTTAGACATACAATATGTATAACACAAACCCAAAATAAAGCAAGTTTTATTTTCTAAGTCCTTTTAATAATATGTTTGTTCCCCCCACAAGCGTACAACGACATTTAACTTGCATTCACAAAAATCACCTTACGACTCCCTTTTCATCATAAATACGGATTAGTTAATTAGAATGATTAACTAATAGCAACGATATCACTTTATTATCGCACTCCCGGGGTGGTGGGTCAAACTTTACGTATTTTCTTAAAACATTACCGCTTTCAATCCTCACGATTTCCCCATCTTCCAGTAGGGCCAGTCACTCCTGTCCAGCGGGTCATGATCCCTATCGAATCCGCCACCATCCCTCGTATTTTTAACGGCGGGGATGGTGGTATTAAATAGTCCCCGTCCATGGCAGTCCGCTGTAGAATGTTACACACGAATTCATCCCTTTGCTCATAGCGATGTGAGTTACCATACCGCTTAAAACATGCAACCTGGCCTCATTAGACGTCGGCTTGTACTACGCGCGTCACTCCTCGAAAAACTAAAAAACCCTTTAACTTGTAAATAAAGCCAATTTTTCATGTTTTTTCCATTATTTTCGTTATTAAACGCGACTGTGCTCTCTGCTACGGTTTTCAAATTTTCATTGAAATCCACTATTCCATTCAATTTCGCTCCATAAATCCGCCAGACCTGCGTTCAAGCTTCCTCCTGCTACCGCCTGTTACCTGTTAAGAACCAGTTTTCTTCCAAAAACAGGTATTTATCCTATTCCGCCCCGAACTACAAGTAAAACTCTGTTTTCTTTGTTTTTCGTTGAATTAGTGATTAAAAATCATCACTGAGATCTTCCCCAGAGGTTTTAAAACTGTGTAATTGCTCCCTGAACCTACAAATTGTGCCAATTTCCTTCATTTTAGAAATCCCGCCCGGCCTGTAAGGAAAACCAGAAACCTCCATTTTGAATCCACAAGAACCAAAATGGAGCGCGCTTTTGAATATCACTCAGATACTCCTCACCGTGAATTCGATCTTACCTTTGGTAGATAAAGAATTCCAAATTAAAGACACATTTTTCGATGAAAGTCCCCTTTGAGTTAACAAACAAGGCAGAATACCGAATGAGAATCTGGGGTTGCAGAGTCCAATCCCCGAAGTCTCATCCCTTGATTTCTTCTTTACGAAATCATCCAAAATACATTCACAACACGGTCCCCATTCATTGGGATATAGCTCTGATCAAAGTGTTCTGTTTCCCATTACTCCCCAGGCTATCAATGCCATGTTTCACTTTGAACCAGACCAAGAACTAGCACCATTGTCCATGGAAGAATTGATTGAGAAGACCAGGCAATTAACCCCAGAAAAGCTAAAATCCATGTGTCAAACTTTCATGTTACCTGAGCATCAGCCAAAAGGATCTCCTCCCTATGGTTTTTAATATTTCAATACATTGGGAAGGCTCATTGTAAATATGATATCTTTCGTCTTGGGATTCAACACCAGTGAATATGTGGACGAAATAACCTTGGATTTGCTATCCATTTTTACCCCTGGGCAACCTCCTGAGATTAAATATGACTTTGCCTCCTTCATAGCCAACAAGATCCATGATCAATTCATGAGGCTAGATGATGAAAAAGTTTTTAAATATTCTTCAGTCATCTATCATCTCATTATCTACTATCATTCAGAAAAGTTCCCTTTCCCTGTTCAAAAATTTGATGCCAAGGGAAACCCCAGGTCAGTTATCTTTTGGTCCCCTATAATTCATTCTTCCTCTGATTCTCCCTATTCCTACACTGAATTCATTGACCAGTTTGTATATCCTGCAACAACTTTGTTAACAGGAATCTCTCCCCCAAGGCTCAGTAATGAAATAAAAAAGACCTTGCAACTTTCAAGGACTTATAAAGTTGGGGATTGGTATTTGTATCAAAACCATACAGTCATCAGGATTTATGGATGTGAATTACATCCATTCAGGTTACGAAGATATGTGCCCATGAGGATTTTTGCCTTGGAATACTTCAGGCAAATGAACAATTCAGATGTGATCCATTTTTGTAGTGTAAAGAAGAAAGCTCAATTAAGGATCAAAAGTCAATTAGGTCCTTTCATCTGCAACTCTAGGGAGGCCGAGAGAGAAGCAGAAAATATATTACAAAGAAAGTTCCAAACATCTTTCCGTTGGGTTCCTTATGACCCATTTGGTTTTATTTGTGAAAAGAGATTAAAGAATAAATCATCCCCTTATATACACCACAAGATTCCTGATCTAGAACAATATGCCAATCAAGATGGATGGGTTGAAGGAACACTTGTTGAGGAAGAAAGTGAAGCTGACAAAATGAATAAAATTATGAAAGATGTTGAGAAAAACTTTGACCTAGAATCTTATGGTCAAGTGCAGGTACCCTACATTGGCACTTCTTCAGTAGCAACTCTACAGCACGCATTACAGGAAAGCAGTTCATCAGTTGCAGCAGAATCAAAGGGCAAAGGAAAAGAACATGCAATCCAGGTTATTGAAAATTTGGTAATGGCAGAGAAACCACAAACTTCCAAAGCACTTGAACAATCACAGGTTTCTCCCACTCAGGTACAGCATCCACAGGTTCCAGAGTTACAGACTCCATCAAATGTGGAAATAGGAAAGAAAAGGCAGGTTTCAGACACCACTCCTCCAAAAGAAACCTCACAGGTACATCAGGTCAAGAAACAGAAACCAAATCTACCTCCAGATGTGGAAATTATAGATGAAGTATTTGATGATGGAAGGGAAGATAGTCAGCAAACTGGCACAGCAAGTGAAACAAACATAAGCCAGAAAGGGAAAGCTTTACAAAAGCAATTAAGTACTGAAGTATCCTCTTTCAAGCCACCCAAAATAGATACAAGGGATATTAAAAGAACTTTCATCAACATAAAGGCAAAAAATGATCCCTTAAGAATGAAATTTTATGATCAATATATGAAGATGGCTCCACATAACAAGGAAAGGCTAATGTCAGCATTTGACATTTCACAAGGCAAAATGTTAATGAGTCACTTCAAATCAAAAGTGCCAAAGCCCATGTCAGCAGCAGATTACATTAGAACAAATTTTGAGGTCCTGGCAAAGGACATTCATCCTTTAGACCAAATAGAGCTACACAGACAAACTGGGGAAATGGTCTGTTCCACTCTTACCAACAAGGCCATGGCAGCTATAACGCTGCAGGATTCTTTGAATAACACTACTACACAATTGCAAATTGAGAAGGCCTCTTCACAGGCCAAAGATAATAGAATAAATTCTTTAGAAGAGATAATCATTGGTTTGGGTCACAATCCCAAAGACATTAAAGGTATTGAGGCATTGATAAAGAAGAAAGATGATGACATAGCTGCACTCAGAAAGCAGCTAAAATTACCAGCCTCAAGGCACCCTCAGACCCAAGAAGTTCTAAAAGGGAATTCACAGGAAGAAATAATGGAGTTGCTCCTAAATATGACTGAGCGACTAAGTGAAACGGAGAAGGAATTGGAACAAGCTTTGCAGGAACAGGAAACTATCAGGCAGACATCAACCACAGATACTACAACAACAGGTCAGCAAACACAGCCATCCCAGGTAAACACTTCTGGTTTGAGTTCTGATGAATTAATAAAACAAATGGAAAGTCTACAACTAAGGGTCACAGAACTTCAAACCACGAAATTGCAATTAGTAAAATTGGAGGAGAAATATGATACATCTAAAAAGACAGTTGCTGATAACACTAGGGAAATAAAAAGATTAGAAAAATTGGTTCAGGCTTTGGAAAAAGATCTTTCATTGGAAAAGCCTTTAAAGGAAATAAATGAAATTCTTTGGGGTAGTATCATTGAGTTAATAAAGGGTATTTGGCCCTCTATTCAAGCTATTTTTGAACAAAATGATTTGGTTAAAATAGCTCAAGAAGAAATAAACAGAACCAGAAATGAATTAAGAGGCAGGCCTGAGCAGGCCAATCAGCTTATTCAATTTTTGAACACCCGGACAAAGCAACAACTTGCAGTTTTAGGGATTGAGGACAGGACCGGCACAGTTTTGGAAATAAAGAGAGTTTTCATCAAAAGAACTTTCATGCAGAATTTAGAAAGGAAGTGCTCAGATATTTTGATTGATATCAATATTTTCAGAGAGAAATTTCAAGCTTTGTTGGACAATGGGTTACCAAGTCCTATGCTCTCAGAGGATCAAATAATGGACTTGGAAACCTATGTAAAGAAAATAAATACTCATGCTCAAAATACAGCTGCTTGTTCTACCAGTTTACCAGAGTCAACATTACCAACAGGGAGAAATATCTATGATAGAGTGAGGAATTTATTTCATCTAGAACATGAAATAAAGTATATGTTTCCTAATGAGCCCACCTTTTACAAACTCACCGAAGCAGATGAGACATTGAGAAAACTCAAAAGAACTATGATACCAGATGATCAATGGTGGAAAGAATTATTGGAAATTCTATAAAATTTATCTTCGAGATGAAAATTTTATTTTTCTTGCCAAGTAAAGGATGAAAGTGAAGTTCGGATGAAAAAGTATCGATCAGCCAGGCTAAAGTATCAGGTAAAGACGAAGTGTCAAGCAAGCAAAGAGAAGTTACTCAGAATGGCAACAGACTTCTGCACCACGGCACTTACCTCACTTTACTCCCCTGAGAGACTATGTAGCAGTTACTTATTGTACTATCCTACGAGACCATTTTGTCTCCACCTTGTTATGGTGGCCTTAGTCACCCCAAAATATGGGCTAAGATAGTGTGAGATATTTTCAATTATTTAGTGTATAAATAAACCCTCAAAGAGAGTATTGAGGGTGGATTCTATTACTCTGTTGTAACATTGAGATTTTCGGAATAAAAGCATTTTGGAGAAATTTATTCCTGGCTTACTGGATGACGATTTAAAGCACTGGACTTGTTGCAGGATTCATGTGTTGGACTACAGTTCAATAAGTTTTTCTACCCTTTTGTCTGAAATTTTATATTAGTTTATAATATCATCATATCCATTTCTGAATAATTTACATAAATGATTGAATCAGAATTTGCTTAATTGTACTCTGATTTCAAATGTGGTTGTTCTTAATGTTTTCTTCTAAATTAGTTATAAGCATGAATTCTTAAATGCTCTTGCTTTGCTAATTTAAACATTGTTGATTACTATAATAAAGAATTCTTCATTGCTCTTTGTTTGTAGTCATCTCATTTCTTTCTTTTGAACATGGTGAAGATTCTTAGCTGCCTTTCATCCCTTCAAGGTCATCCCATCCACTTTAAATTTTAAGGATTGTTCTCTGTCTAGCTATCTTGCCCTGTAATACCATCTTGTGTTTAGAATAGAAATCCAGTAAAGCCATCCTTTGACTCCATAGCCCAATGGACTGAAAACTTTCAACCTTGCCCTTAGTTTGTGGATTCCACCAATTTTCAAACAAACTCTTGGATCTATAACTAGCCTAAAACTTTCTAAGAACAAAGATAAATTATAAAGAGAGAGCCCTCTCTGGATGCAGATTGGCTAGATTCTGCATCCGAAGGTTGGTTTGTGGTTACCTCGGGTATACTTTCCTTTTCCACAACTTCAAGGAAAACCTGAGTGATAACATAGTGGCGACCATACTGGGGACCTGAATCATTTTTTTTTGTTAATATTGTTCACTTATAAGCTATAGACAGAGTCTGAAAATCAGCCAGGAAGCCTTTGAAATTGCTTTTGCTCTGCAATTGCAAAAGTAAATAAATGCTGCTTCAATCTATCTCTGATTTAGATTATACACTGAACCTTAGTTTCAAAATGTATAATCAGGCTCTCTATTTTAACAGATCTTTGAGAAAAATTTAATCATACATCATTATTTCTTGAAGAATTTGTAGAAGTTGTATTTATTCTTTCAATTAAAACCAAAAATCCAAAAACACATAGTCTAAGAAAACTGGCTTCAGAAAGGATTCGACATACTAGGTCAAACCCTGACCCCAATCCACCACCAATATTTGAAAATCCAAATCTGATTCCTAGAATTCTTAGAAGACAAGGAAGTCAAGAAAGTTCTGAAAGAGGAAGTCAGGAGAGTACAGGAAGTTCTAGACCACTTTCTAGATCTGCATCTTGTCCTGTGAAAATTATATATATTGATGACATTCCTTTTGATGCACGATTTGAAACATCCTTGTTTGTGAATTTTTCTGAGACTGAATTATCTAGATTAGTTCCAGATCCTTTGTTCTTTGAAGATTTGCAATACAGATTTGTTTCACATCATCTTGACAGAGAATTGCATAAATCCATTCAGTCTGAGCAAAACTTTGAAGAAAGTTCAAACATTTCTGTGATTACTGAAGCATCTCCAAGCTCAGTCACTTTTTCTCAAACTTTTCAAACACCTGTTATCCCTTCTACCCCTCCATCTCCTCCCATTAGACCATCAACTCCTATCACTCCACTTTATCTTCCAATGGCCAATCGATACGCTCCTCTACAGTTACCAGCCAACCCTCCAGCATTACCTCAGGACTATCAGAGTAAGATCACACCTTTTGATGGATCAGGAACTTACACGGCTCAACAACACACCAAAAGAATGACAGATTACTTTGAGTTTTATGAGATTGATACTGATAATATCCGAATGAGAATTTTCGTTCAGAGCCTCACTGGAGAAGTTAGAACTTGGTTTAGGGCTCTTACCCCGAACAGTATTGCTGATTTAGAAGCTTTGTATAGGGCATTTTTGAACAGATGGGAGAAAAAGAAGGATCCTCTTCAGATCCTATCAGAATTTGAGAAATTAAGAAGAAGACCTAACGAAACTGTGCAAGATTACATCATAAGATTCAATGAAGCATATAATGCAGTACCTCAAAACCTAAGACCCCCACCTGACTCTGTATTAGTTAAATTTCCAGATGGTTTTGACTCTGATATAGCTTATTCCCTCAGGGAAAGAGCTCCCCAAACATTAGAGGAAATGCAGAGCATAGTGGTGAGTGTAGAAGCAAATCTGATAGAAAAACGAGCCAGAGCAAGAGCAGAAAGAAGAATGCCTATGAATGAAGAACCTTCAGCTTTTGAAAAGAAGTTGGATGTAATCATTAAAGGTATGGAAAGATTAGGAGACAGAGTGGAAACCATTGAAAGAAAGTCTTCTACTGACAATCAGAATGTTGCAAGAAACCCAAACTTTAGGAGGAATCTGAACCAAAATATTGGAAAGAATGTCCCTGATCAAAACATTAGGCCACCTTTCGAAGAAAACTTTGTTAAAGGTTCAACCTCTGAAGAACCTACAGAAGATGTAGAAATAAACAATGTAGATGATGACAAAGATGAACCAGAAGTCTTCCTATCCCAGGATGATCAAGAGAATCATATCCTTGAAACGTTCCAAACTCATTCGGGTGAGACTTTTGATTTCAAGGAAGGCTATGACACAGCAATCTACGAGGTTCATAAACAGTACAACTTGAGAAGTAGAAGGATTGATGTACCAGAGAATAGAAAACAGAAAACCACAAAACAAAATGTCAAAGGTAAACAAAACATTCCCCCTGTACAAAACAGTCCCCAAGTACAAATTTTGTCTAGAATAACTCCCAGTTCTTCAAATCCAATAATTGAAGATGTCTCTGATAACCAACCAATCAATAAACAACAATCTACTACTTTTCCTCCTGTGGGAAATGTAGAAGACACAGTAGAAGTTAGTCCAGAAACATCTTCAAAACAAAACTTCATTCATGAAAAAGAGAAAAACATTGAAGACCCAAAAAACAGAGAAAACCCAACTGTGCAAAACACTAAAACTCAAACAGAAAAACCTTTCAATCTAGAGGCTGAAATAGGCAAACTAAAGATAGCTGTTCCTTTATCAGAATTAGCTAAACATGATGTCTATAGAAGTCAGATTACCAAGTCCCTAAACATTAACATTACTGGATTGGATGATTCAGTAAACATTCTTGATGATCAACCCAAACTTCTTTTTGGCCCTGAGGTTAATGGAAAACCAGAAAGTGGAGGAACTCCTCCATTTTATGTAAGCCTGAATGTTCATGACAAGATACTCCATAATGCAATGCTAGATTCTGGAGCATCTCACAATTTTATGCCAAAAGCAGTAATGGAAAGATTAAATCTAGATATTACCAGACCGTACAAAGATTTGTTTTCATTTGATTCTAGTCAGGTAAAATGTTTAGGTTTGATTAAAGATTTGTGTGTAACTTTGGTACAATACCCTGTTAAGTCTGTCTTAATGGACATAGTAGTGGTGATATTCCACCTAAATATGGTATGTTATTGTCTAGATCTTGGGGTGCTAAACTTGGAGGGTCTATTCAACTAGACATGTCATATGCAACTATTTCAGTATTCGGTCAGCCTAAAAGGTTATATAGAGAAACCTTGATGAAGTACTTAGTCAGTAGCCATGAGAAGCCTGAAAACTTCCCTGTTTACTCTGTACATTCTGATATGGATTCTTTTATTTTATACAATGCTGAGTTAGATCTCCCTACTGAAATAAAAGCTCCAGAATTGGAAACCATAAACAAAACCATGGTTAAAATTGAAGAAATCTCTGAAAACAAAGAAACACCAGATGATCAAGAAATACCTGAAGAAACTAAACAACTAGCTCATGTCAAGAAACACTCTAAAACAACTGATGAAAATTATGAACATGAAATTCTATGGCATTTAGAGTTTGATGGCTCAGTAAACAGACTAGGGGCAGGAGCTGGGATTTGGTTACATAATGTTGAGAATAATCATGCAGAGGGTCATGCTTATAGGTTGAATTTTAAATGCACTAATAACATGGCAGAGTACGAAGCTCTTTTATTAGGGCTTAAACATGTCAAGAAGTTAGGAGCTATTAGGGTATCAATCATAGGAGACTCCGGGCTAATTATTCAACAGATTAAAGGAGAATGTTCAACAAAAGACATGAGACTGAAACAATACAGAGAAACAGTTGTGGAAATTCTCAACACATTTCTACAAGCTCAACTTGCCAAGATCCCTAGGAAACAAAATTTGCATGCCCACAGCCTTGCAATGTTTGCTAGTACATGTAAGTTACCATTTGATCCTAATCATCAGTTTTCAGCTGAGATTAGACACAGGCCTGCAATACCAGACAATCTTTTGAATTGGCAAGTATTTGTGAATAACAATCAAATCAATAATTTTTTGACACTTCAGAATGAGTTTTCTAATTGTAATATAGATGAAGACATAACTGTTGATGAATTTAATCAAGAAAAAGAACAAAAAATAGAAATTTCAAGAGAAAATGCAATTCATATGCTGCATCCAACCACATTCACTGAAAAAGACATGCAAAATTTGAAACACATGGAATCTGATAAGATCATAGATGATGACACAGAAATCATTAATTTAAAAGATAATGAATTACCCAAAGGATTAACACCTTTGGAAGATCTGTTCGACTCAAATGATATTCCATTTAGACCTAAAATGGAACCTGTTAAGGCTGATATGGAAGAATGCAACTTAGGAACACCAGAACATCCCAAAATTGTTAAGTTGTCCAAATCTCTTCCAAAAGATCAGAAGGTTAAATATGTTGAACTATTAAAAGAATTCCAGGATGTCTTTGCCTGGAGTTATGAAGACCTCAAATCTTATGATACCTCCATCATTCAACACACTATACCTTTGAAACCTGACCAGAAACCGTTTAAACAAAATCTTAGGAGAATTAATCCTGTTTTATTACCATCAATTGAAAAGGAAATCAAAAGGATGTTTGAAGCAGGGATTATAGCTCCTATCAGATTCTCAGAATGGGTTTCTAACCTGGTACCAACAAGAAAAAAGACAGGAGAAATTAGACTGTGTGTCGACTTAAGAAATTTGAATAAAGTTTCTTTAAAAGATAACTATCCTCTGCCGAAAATGGACCACATTCTGCAAAGGGTAGTAGGATCTTCGAGAATATCACTACTGGATGGATTTTCAGGGTACAACTAGATTCTGGTTCACCCTGATGATCAGGATAAAAGAGCATTCACTACACCATGGGGTACGTTTAAATATGTTAAAATGCCATTTGGGCTCAAGAATGCAGGAGCTACATTTCAAAGAGCAATGGATATTGCTTTTGCTAAAGAGATACATGATTTTCTGGTTATTTACCTAGATGATTTGACTGTTTTTTCTAAAACAGATCAAGAACATTTAGATCATTTAAGGCAAGTATTTATAAAGTGCAGAAAATATGGGATTTCTTTAAACCCCAAAAAGTCATTATTTGGTTTGGAAGAAGGAAAGCTCTTAGGGCACATCATTTCTAAAGATGGCATTAGGATTGATCCAGAAACAATACAAGCAATTTTACAGATACCCCACCCCAGAAACATAAAAGAATTGCAAGCATTCATAGGAAAGATTAATTTCTTGAGAAGATTTATTTCTAGTTTAGCTGAGTTACTTAGATTACTTACTAACATGTTGAGGAAAGATTCAAGCATTGACTGGACTGTAGAAGCCAAACAATCATTTGAGGAAATTAAAATGGCTTTAACAAGGACACCAGTTCTTACCAGTCCCAAATTTGACAGAGATTTCATTATTTTTTCATTTGCTTATAAACACACAGTTGTAGCTGTTTTACTTCAAAAATATGATCAAGGGTGTGAAAAACCAATAGCATTTTTTAGTAAAGCACTCAAGGATGCATCTTTGAAATACAATATTATGGAAAAACAGGCTTTTGCATTGGTAAAAGCAATTAAAGATTTCAGAGTTTACATATTATATTCTCATGTGATAGCTTATGTGCCTAATGTTGTAGTTAAAGATATTTTGACTCAAGATGGCATTGAAGGTAAACGAGGTAAGTGGATAGCTACCATTTTAGAATATGATATTGAGATTAAGCCAACAAAACTGATAAAAGGCCAAGGTTTAGCACAACTCATGACAGAAACCAATTGCCAAGCCTTAGACATCAACGAACTGGATAACGAGCAGGAGATGGCGACTCCTCAGATCAGTCAAGCTTTCTTAGATTCACCCTGGTACACTGATATAATTCATGTTTTATTAAACCTGCAAGCTCCTCCAGGGTTGTCCAGAACCAAAAGAAGATTTTTGAAAATGACATCTTTGAAATATTGTATTTTAGATGGCACTTTATTTTGGAAAAATCATGAAGGAATCTTGTTGAATTGTCTATTAAAAGATGAAGCTGATAAAGTTCTTAATGAATTTCATGCAGGTGATTGTGGAGGACATCTCTACTGGAAATCTACTGCAGACAAAATTTTAAGGGCTGGTTTTTACTGGCCAACATTATTTTCTGATGTTAAGAAATTTGTAACATCTTGTCATAAATGTCAGATATTTGAAGGTAAAAGAAAGTTGTTACCTTTTCCTTTAAAACCAATTTCCACAGAAAGACCTTTTCAACAATGGGGGTTAGATTTTATTGGAGAAATTCACCCCCCTTCTTCAGGGCAACACAGATGGATTTTAACTGCCACAGACTACTTCACTAAATGGATTGAAGCCATCCCATGTAGACATGCCAATGATTCTATAATCATAGGGTTTTTAGAAACAAATATACTTTCAAGATTTGGCTGTCCAGAAAAGATTATAACAGACAATGCTGTTGCATTTAAATCAAAGAAAATGATTAGTTTCTGCCATAAATATCATATTACTTTAGGCCATTCAACAGCCTATTACCCTCAGGGTAATGGACTAGCAGAATCCTCCAATAAAAGCTTGATCAATATCATTAAGAAATTGTTGGAAGAAAATAAAAAGAACTGGCACAAGAAACTGACCAATGCATTGTGGGCAGACAGACTTACAACTAAGAAATCAATTGGGACTAGTCCATATGAATTAGTTTATGGTCTTGAAGCAAGATTCCCATCATCTTTAGGAATTCCTGTTATGAAATTACTTCAGGAGGCTCAAGTGGAGCCAAATGACATTCAAAGAAGAATTAATCAAACAATTCATCTGCAACAAACCAGGGAAGAGGTATACCAAAGATCACAAGTCTTGCAGGAAAAATTAAAGAAAATGTTTGATAAAAGGACTAAAGCAGAAGATTTTCAACTAGGTGATAAAGTCCTAAGATGGGATTCTAGAAGAGAAGAAAAAGGGAAACATGGAAAGTTTGATTTCTTGTGGAAAGGGCCTTATATCATTCATGCCTTGCAGGGAAACAACACATACTTTTTGAAAGATTTGGACAATTCAGAAGCTGAAGAAGGACCAGTCAATGGTCGAATGCTGAAGCATTATTTTGATCCCATTTACTAGGATGTTTTGATTTTTCTAACTTGTACATAATATATCCTTTTCTAATGCAGTTTGGATTGGATGGTGACTTCTTGGAGTTGAAGCCCGAAGTGAAGGCCCTAATCTTCAAAAGTTTCACTATCATATGTACAATAAAGCTACCAGAAGAAGGAAGATTTCATATTTTCAGTTTGAAGACATTTTGAGGCATCTGACCTGCTGTTCTTGACTTTTCACAAGGAAAAGCCATCCCCAAGTGGAGCCAGTGTTAGTCTCCTATACCAATAGGTTTCATTTTTCATGATTGTCTTGATTGAACTATGGAATATGTTCAAACCTTTTTCTTGAGCAAAGGTGTTCCATATTCTTGAAAAACCAAAAAATCAAAAAAAAATTAAAAAATGTAAAGAGGGTATACCCTAAAAGAAAAATCAAAGGGTAAGAAAAATAAAATGGTCAAAAAAGTGAAAGAAATGAACCCCAAACAAAAAATAGACCAAGGAAAGTGTGCAAATTCAAATGCCACTACTATTTCATTTTTGTAAATAAGTGATTGTGTGCAGCTTGTCAAACTTTTGCCACAATTCATGAATAAGTCAAACTGTTTAAACTTGGCTTACTCATATTTCAATTTCATGTTATAGATTAGAGAATAAATATCTAGCCAAACAGTTTAATCTTGGCAGATAAGTAGATAGGTAGAGTTAATAAGAGGTGCTCAACAGTTTAATCTGAGCCCTTGGATGTAATAAGGGTAGAATTAGATAGATTTGCCTTGTAAAAAGAAAAGATTGAAAAGGGTTTACAAGTCTAAATGCACCCTGATAAAGAAGAGAAAATGGTAGTGTTAAGTAGATAGGGTAGGTAGATGGTGCTGCAAAGTGTTATCTGATGAATGATGCTGCTACATGTTTTTGATCCTTTGCTTTCATCACAAATACTAAAGCAAGAAATACACTGGAAAATCACAGCAAGCAAAGTCAAACTCATTAACTTCCCTCATCACTTTCCCCTCAAAGGTTTTACTAATTTCCCCCAAAAGTACTAAGGTATTTGGAGATCAAAGGGGCTCAAGGCATTTCCTTGACTTCTGGAGGGACCGGACCCTCGGCCTAATGATCAAAAAGACCTAAGTACTTGAGATAATTCATCATTATAATCATTCACCTTTAACTTTATCCTAAGTAAAATCCTATTTTACTTAGGGAAATCATGCAAAATTCCATAAAAATCCCTCAAGATAACTTGCTATTCTAAGTTTAAGTGTTGAAGATAAGATATTGCAATTTACTTCAGAAGTTATCACTTTCTTAGATGTGAAAAAATATTTTGAGTTTCCTTGTCCTTTGCCATATTTACATTTAACTCTAATTTTACTAAATCCCTAGGAAAATACCCTATCCTAAGTATATAACTCCCTTTTATAAATAACCCAAAAAACCCCTCTATTATATAGTTTAACCAAAGTAATTATTTTCCCGTGTATTCAAAAGAAAACCCACTATATAAGCCCTTTGGTTAAATTATACCTTTATATAATAATCCCGCCCCTATGGTAAATTAATTGTATTAATTGATTTATCATATAATAAAACATATATGAAAAAATGAAACTTTAGACATACAATATGTATGTTTAAACCCAAAAATACAAAACCCGAAGTTTTATTTTCTAAACTAAACTTTGGAAAACCCCGCGCCAACGTGGCTCATCCACCTGGCATCCAACGCAGCATTTTAACACCCGCGCCTAACAAAATCCCGCCACGACTCCCTTTTCATTATAAATACGGGATTAGTTAATTATCTGAATTAACTAATAACCTTATTCTCCGCCTATTATACATCTCCCGGGGTGATTAGATTAAACTTTAATTGTTTTAAAACCCGACGGGCCCACGCTTTAATCCTCCGCGATCTCCCCATCATTTCAGCCGTTTGATCACTCCTCCGCAGATCGACGATCCCTGTTAATTTCGCTACCCATCCCTTGTCAGCCTTTTAACCAGCGGGGGATGGGTGGTATTTGAATAGTCCACCGTCCACGTGGCAAACGCTTTGTGGAATCGCTGCCATCCCGACTTAAACCACTTTCATCCAAAAGCGGTGTGGGGTTACCGCTTACCACTTACCGCCCGACCTTCGCTCACGTCAGCCCGTACATCGATGACGTCACTCCTCGAAAAACTAAAAAACCCTTTTAACTTGTAAATAAAGCCAATTTTCATGTTTTTTCCGTTATTTTCGTTATTAAACGCGACTGTGCTCTCTGCTACGGTTTTCAAATTTTCATTGAAATCCACTGTTCCATTCAATTTCGCTCCATAAATCCGCTAGACCTGCGTTCAAGCGTCCTCCTGCTACCGCCTGTTACCTGTTAAGAACCAGCTTTCTTCCAAGAACAGGTATTTATCCTATTCCGCCCCGAACTGCAAGTAAAACTCTGCTTTCTTTGTTTTTCGTTGAATTAGTGATTAAAACTCATCACTGAGATCTTCCCCAGAGGTTTTAAAACTGTGCAATTGCTCCCTGAACCTACAATTGTGCCAATTTCCTTCAGTAAGATCAAAATCATGCCCGGCTTGTGAAGAAAACCAGAAACCTCCGTTTTGAATCCACAAGAACCAAAATGGAGGCCCCGGCAGCTTTGAATATAACTCCACTGAATGCCCCTCACCGTGAATTGGAATATTTACCTTTGGTAGATAAAGATTTCCAAATTAAAGACTTGCATTTTGATGAAAGTCCCCTTTTGAGTTATTGTCGCTGCAGAGATGAATACTCAAAGGGGCAAGATCTTATAGGGTTGTGGGAATCCAATCTCCCAAGGTATCTCATCCCTTCAGTCATTTATTTCCCAGAAATCATCCATTATTGCCATTCAAACTATGATCCCACTCAAAGGGCTGTAATAGCTCCTGATCAGAGTGTTCTGTTTCCCATTACTCCCCAGGCTATCAATGCCATGTTACACTTTGAACCAGACCAAGAGCTAGCACCATTATCCATGGAAGAATTGATTGAGAAGACCAGGCAATTAACCCCAGAAAAGCTAAAATCCATGTGTCAGAATTTCATGTTGCTTGAGCATCAGCCAAAAGGATCTCCTCCCTATGGTTTTTACTATTTCAATACATTGGGAAGGCTCATTGTAAATATGATATCTTTTGTCTTGGGATTCAACACCAGTGAATATGTGGATGAGATAACCTTGGTTTTGCTATGTTTTACACAATGGCACTACGAAAGTTAAATGTGGCTGCTATTATTCATAGAATAAAATAAGTTCTTGGAAACATTGATGAAAGATTTTCAATATTCTGGGTCTTCCTGTCATTATCTACCTATTAGAAAATTACCACTGCAAACAAGCATTCAAGAAATACCCAGTCTGATCATCTCTTTTGTTCCACATTATTTTCTCTAAGTTCTATGAAAAGTCGAACAACAGGCTGGTTTGTAGAGTTTTCCCTTAACTTTGTTCAACGAGTACCTCTCCCCAGCTCCAGTGGCTGAAAATTACAAAAGACCTTTGCTTTCAAGAATTTCTAAGGGACTGAGATTTCAGTATATAATATACGGTCATCATGAACATGGATGTAGATTACATCATTCGGGTTACAGATATGTACCAGCAGGGATTTTTGCTTTGGAATACTACAGGCAAATGAACAATTCAGATGTGATCCATTTTTGTAGTGTAAAGAAGAAAGCTCAATTAAGGATCAAAGTCAATTAGGTCCTTTCATCTGCAACTCTAGGGAGGCCGAGAGAGAGGCAGAAAATATATTGCAAAGAAAGTTCCAAATATCTTTCCGTTGGGTTCCTTGCATTGCTGGTTCCTTGCTGAAAAAGTTCAAAAATAAATGTCTACACACAAGATTCACAGTCTAAAATACTTCTGCAGCTCGAAACAAACGGACTTGAAGAACATGGCTGTGAGAAAATGGCAATGAAATGAACTCCGTCTGAAAATCAACAGAAAAGTTTTACACAAGATTACACATTGATAAAATTTCAGCAAGCTTTTGGCGGCTACTTACAGCACACGTGGAGAAAACGAGTTCATCGATTGTAAGCAGAATCAAAGACAGAAGAGAACACACCAATCCGGGTTATTGAAACTTTGATCATGGCGGAGAACCACAAACTTCCAAAGCACTAGAACAATCACAGGTTTCTCCCACACAGGTACAACATCCACAGGTTCCAGAGTTACAGACTCCATCAAATGTGGAAATAGGAAAGAAAAGGCAGGTTTCAGACACCACTCCTCCAAAAGAAACCTCACAGGTACATCAGGTCAAGAAACAAAAACCAAATCCACCTCCAGATGTGGAAATTATAGATGAAGTATTTGATGATGGAAGGGAAGATAGTCAGCAAACTGGCACAGCAAGTGAAACAAACATAAGCCAGAAAGGGAAATCTTTACAAAAGAAATTAAGTACTGAGGTATCCTCTTTCAGACCACCAAAGACAGACACAGGGGATATTAAAAGAACCTTCATTAATATTAAAGCAAAGAATGATCCATTGAAAATGAAGGTATATGATCAGTATATGAAGATGGCTCCCCATAATCAAGAAAGGTTAATGTCAGCATTTGACATTTCACAGGGCAAAATGTTAATGAGTCACTTCAAATCAAAAGTGCCAAAGCCCATGTCAGCAGCAGATTACATTAGAACAAATTTTGAGGTCCTAGCAAAGGACATCCATCCTTTGGACCAGATAGAGCTACACAGACAAACTGGGGAAATGGTCTATTCCACTCTTACCAACAAGGCCATGGCAGCTATAACGCTGCAGGATTCTTTGAATAACACTACTGCACAATTGCAAATTGAGAAGGCCTCTTCACAGACCAAAGATAATAGAATAAAGTCTTTAGAAGACATAATCATTGGCTTGGGTCATAACCCCAAAGACATTAAAAGTATTGAGGCATTAATAAAGAAAAAAGATGATGACATAGCTGCACTGAGGAAGCAGCTAAAATTGCCAGCCTCAAGGCACCCTCAGACCCAAGAAGTTCTAAAAGGGAATTCACAGGAAGAAATAATGGAGTTGCTCCTAAATATGACTGAGCGACTAAGTGAAACGGAGAAGGAATTGGAAAAAGCTTTGCAGGAACAGGAAACTATCAGGCAGACATCAAACACAGGTACTACAACAACAGGTCAGCAAACACAGACATCCCAGGTAAACACTTCTAGTTTGAGTTCTGATGACTTAATAAAACAAATGGAGAGTCTACAACTAAAAGTCACAGAACTTCAAACTACCAAATTACAGTTAACCAAATTGGAGGAGAAATATGATACCTCTAAGAAGACAGTTGCTGATCACACCAGGGAAATAAAAAGATTAGAAAAATTGGTTCAGGCTTTGGAAAAAGATCTTTCATTGGAAAAGCCTTTAAAGGAAATAAACGACATTCTTTGGGGTAACATCATTGAGTTAATAAAGGGTATTTGGCCCTCTATTCAAGCTATTTTTGAACAAAATGAGTTGGTTAAAATAGCCCAAGAAGAAATAAACAGAACCAGAAATGAATTAAGAGGCAGGCCTGAGCAGGCCAATCAGCTTATTCAATTTTTGAACACCCGGACAAAGCAACAGCTGGCAGTTTTAGGGATTGAGGACATGACCGGCACAGTTTTGGAAATAAAGAGAGTTTTCATCAAAAGAACTTTCATGCAGAATTTAGAAAGGAAGTGCTCAGATATTTTGATTGATATCAATATTTTCAGAGAGAAATTTCAAGCTTTGTTGGACAATGGGTTACCAAGTCCTATGCTCTCAGAGGATCAAATAATGGACTTGAAAACCTATGTAAAGAAAATAAATGCTCATGCTCAAAATACAGCTGCTTGTTCCCCTAGTTTACCAGAAACAACATTACCAACAGGGAGAAATATCTATGATAGAGTGAGAAATTTATTTCATTTGGAACATGAAATAAAGTATCTATTTCCTAATGAGCCCACCTTTTACAAACTCACAGAAGCAGATGAGACATTGAGAAAACTCAAAAGGACTATGATACCAGACGATTCATGGTGGAGAGACTTATTAGAAATTCTATAAAAGTTATTTTCAGGATGAGAATTTATCTTTACTATCAAGTAAATGGTAAAAATGAGTACAGATGAAAGAGTATCAGTTACACAGGTTAAAGAGTATCCGTAAAAAACAAAGAGTATCAAAGAAGCAAAGAAATTACTCCAAAAGACAGCAACAAGCCCTTTTTCAGCACTTACCTCCAGCACATCCACAAAGAAAGGAAACAGCACATCAGCAGTTACTTATTATGCTATCTACGAGACCATTTGTCTCCTGTTTATTTGTAAATTACTCCTTAGTCACCCCAAATTATGGGCTAGGATAGTGTGAGATATTTTCAATTATTTTGTGTATAAATAAACCCTCAAAGAGAGTATTGAGGGTGGATTCTATTACTCTGCTGTAACATTGAGATTTTCGGAATAAAAGCATTTTGGAGAAATTTTTCGTGGCTTACTGGATGACGATTTAAAGCACTGGACTTGTTGCAGGATTCATGTGTTGGACTACAGTTCAATAAGTTTTTCTATCCTTTGTTTGAAGTTTTATATTAGTTTATAATATCATCATATCCATTTCTGAATAATTTACATAAAGGCTTGAATCAGAATTTACTTAATTGTACTCTGATTTCAGATGTGATTGTTCTTAATGTTTTCCTCTAAATTAGTTATAAGCATGAATTCTTAAATGCTCTTGTTTTGCTAATTTAAACATTGTTGATTACTATAATAAAGAATTCTTCATTGCTCTTTGTTTGTAGTCATCTCATTTCTTTCTTTTGAACATAATTGCGAAAGAGTATTACTCTTGGTACCTTTCACATCTAAATTTGGTCATTCCATCACTTTAAAGTTTAAGGATTGTTCTTTGTCTAGCTGCTTACCTGTAATACCATCTAGTGTTTAGAATGAAATCCGGTAAAGCCATCCTATGACTCCATAGCCAATGGACTAAAAACTTTCAAACTTGCCTTAGTTTGTCGTTCACCAATTTTGAAACAAACTCTTGGATCAATAACTAGCCTAAAACCTTCTAAGAACAAAGATAAATCATAAAGAGAGCCCTCTGCGGATGCAGTTAGCTAGATGCATGCAGAGGTTGGTTTGTGATTACCTTCGGGTTCCTCTTCCTCTTACACAACTTCTAGGAAAACACGAGTGATAACGGGTATCATTTGTATACTCCTTTGAAATAAGAGCTGCGGGCCTGTCATCCTGACTCAACACAGCTCCAATGGCCTCTCCACTAGCATCACATTTTACTTGAAATGGTTTAGTAAAATCAAGCAGAATCAAAACAGGCTTCTCTGTTATCTTTTTCTTCAAAATTTTAAAATTTCTTTCTGCTTCAGCAGTCCACTTAAATGGTTGTTTTCTCTTCTTTATTGTTTCAATTATGGGTGCATTAATCTTACTGAAGTTTCTTATGAACTTTCTGTAGAAACTAGCAAGTCCATGGAAACTTCTTACCTCAAAAACATTCCTGGGCGAAGGCCACTCCACAATTGCCTTAACCTTTTCTGGGTCCATCTTCAATCCTTCTGCAAAAACAAAAAAACCCAAATACACCAACTCTTCCTTCATGAATGAGCATTTCTTTAAATTTATCAGTAGTTTCTCTTGGTGCAGCTTCTTCAAGACATGATTAAGATGCCTTAAATGTTCTTCTTTAGTTCTGTTGAAAACTAATATATCATCCAGATACACTATCACAAATTTACCAATGAATTCTTTCAATACTTCATTCATAAGTCTCATAAAAGTGCTGGGTGCATTTGACAACCCAAAAGGCATTACCATCCATTCATACAGTCCTTCATTTGTTTTAAAGGCAGTTTTCCACTCATCACCCTCTCTTATTATAATCTGATGGTATCCACTTTTTAAATCTATCTTTGAGAAATATTTAGCACCACTCAAACAGTCCATTAAATCCTCAACTCTGGGCAAAGGGAATCTGTACCTGATTGTGATCTTATTGATTGCTCTGGAATCAGTACACATCCTCCAACCTCCATCTTTCTTTGGGCTCAATACTGCTGGTACTGCACATGGACTCAAACTTTCTCTGATCAGTCCCTTGTCCACCAATTCCTGTACTTGTCTCCTGATTTCCTCATTTTCTGTGGGAGTCATTCTGTAGGCTGCCTTATTTGGCAGATTTTAACCAGGGATAAAATCTATCTGATGGCTGATCTTTCTCACAGGTGGCAGCTCATCAGGTAAATCATCCACAATAATGTCACAATAATTGTCTAACATCTCTTAGATTTCTACTGGAAAATCAGAAATCTTTGTAGAAGTAAGAACTACCTTAGGTTTGCAAACTAAAGTCAAACTTACCTCTTCTTACTCTATCTGTTGTAGATATTCCTTCTCGCTCAGCAACAAGGTCTTTGGATCAATCACTCTGTTGGATGGCTCTCCTTCTTCCATGGGTATCAATGTATGATGTACCCCATCCTTGAAGAACCTATAAGTGTTCTTCTTGCCATCATGCACTGCTGCCCTGTCAAACTGCCAAGGTCTACCCAGCAGTATATGACACACATCCATGGGCATTACATCACACAAGACCTTATCTTTGTATTTTCCCATTTGCAGCTCTATCTCACACTGTTCTTTTACAACCAGCTGGTGCCCTTTATGCAGCCAGGACACCCTGTAGGGAGTTGGATGCTCCCTTGTCTTCAACTTCAACTTTTCTATCACCTCAGTGGAAACCAGATTATCTGTGCTGCCACTATCAATGACTAGCTGGCAGCATTTCCCTTGGACTTTGCATATGCTCCTAAACAAAGTCTTCCTTTGTGCAGGCTCAGTGACCTCTTTAGCTTGCTTCAACGGGACCTTATTCAACCACAAAGACCATCAACATTTCTTGGACCAACACCCACATTCTCTGGGCACTCATAGTGCTTGTGTCCCCGCCCGCGGCCTCCGCCCCTCGAACCTGCCCTGCCTCTGTCTGCCTCCCTCTCGCCCTTTCTCTGTAAGAACCCCGCGCGCGCTTGCATCCTCTATGTAGATGCATTCTACGGTGAGCTGCTCCATTGGCTCCATCCCCTGGTGTATTGAGCTTTCCTCCTGCCACGGCTTCCCTTTCCACGGAAAGTACCTGTCTTCTTGGCATTGTTTCCTCGAGTTTCTATCTACTTTCAGCCCTCTGGCGCGGCCTCACCCCAATATCTTGAAGCCCAGGAGACTAATCTCATCTTGGATCTCCGACCCCGAAATTAAACCACCTACATGATCTCTAGTATGATCTTGTAATTTCCAGCTCTGCCACTTCTCTGCAAAATTCCTTTACTACAATTCTTTTCTGCCTTGTTCACTTATACGAGTTTTACATTTCTCGCTGACTATCAGTTAATGCTAATTTCATGTGTACGTTGCCCTTTAATTTTATTGTCATTCTGGTCCAGCTTTTGATAGGTTTCTTTCCAACTCTCCTCCTTTCTGCCTGCACTCCATCCCACCAAAGTGCAGCATGTCCCTTCAGCTTTGTTACTGCAAACTTGACCTTCTTATCTTCGCTTATTTCTTCATAGTCGAAGCACTTGTTCATTTCGTTAATCCAGTCCACCAGTTCCTTTGGATTTAGTCCCCCCGCAAAACTCGACACTTCAATTATGGGCTTAACTGCAGACCCCAGAACAGTTCCGAGGAGCCTCATGTCAGGAGGAATCTCAACATTTTCTTCCGCTTCTTCTAATTCAGGTTCACTGATGTCTTTAGGATCTCTGGGATGTCTTCGCTCCATGGCATCCATTCTGCCCTCGAACCTCTACAAAATCCCCGACACCTCTGCGTTGGCAACAGGTCTCCTTCTGCTAGCACCTCTACCAACTCGGATTGCCATGTTAATTCTCTGCAAAAACAACGCAAAGCACGCTCTGATACCACTAATGACAGCAACAAAACTGAAATTCGGCCCCTTAGGAGAGCTGGTCTGCTACTGTAACTTTGTCAGCATTTCCTCCTCAATTCTCTAAATTCCCTCCACGTGGTCTTCCCAAACTTCTTTGGTTTTATTTATCAAATTCGAGGAATTTGATAAATAAACATAAACAACAACCTTTGAAAATTTAAATATATCTCTCGGCTCTATGTTATACCGCCAAACCTTATAACCTTAACACTCCAGACTTATGTTAATTTTCCTTCAATCTTTTAATTAAACAATTTTATTATGTTCCGGGCCCACACATACCATCGGCAGAATTCAACGAAACACATACACCGTACCTTAGGTTAAACTTCATGCATCTTCATCAAATGACCACCGTCTGATGGCTCCCCTCCAGATCGACGACGCTCGACAATATCGCGCAGCTTCCCTGGTCGATCGTTAACGTGCGATGGCGCACATTGAACGACGGTTTTGGAAATTCGCCCAACGCCACGTGTCGAACACTCAATGGAGTCGCTCCCAAAATTTGAATACCGCTTGCTCCAGAAAAGCGGTGCGATATGGGCAGGGTGGTTTAGCAACTCTGCTCGCGGTTTTGAAATAGGGTTTGACGACGGTTCAAGTCTGGTTTGCGCTATTCTTTGATTTCTTAACTCAGGTTCACAACTCGGGTTTATTTCAATAGAGTTCGGTACGATAATTCAGTGGGGAATTTCATAGTAATACAGACAGAGAACTGTGGTTGGAATTTAATTTGTGTAATTTGTTCGAAAAATTCAGGGGAACAATGACCAGAGAAATGTGGAATTATGCAACACCCATACTCAACGATTCCACACAGGCCAGTGTACAATCGCCTCACAGTTAAACAATTCCTTCACAAATAAGGATTCGAGACAATTCGATGGCCAATGAGCACTGAAATCATTTAACTGGAAACAATTGTTAACACACAGAATTTTATTGCGGAAAGCTCTCTCTTCCTCCCCCCTTATCTTTCTCAATACATTCGAGGGATACAATTTATATACATTAAAATGTGCCTCTTAGGTTCCTCTGTGAGGACCATTTTAGGAAATCAAAAGCCTAATTACAATAATCCAACTAACAGAAACATGACAGATCGATTGAATCTAATTGTTCGACTTCTACAAATTCTAACTAATCTAAATGATACAGTCAGCTGAGGTATTGACACCTAGCTGTTACAATTCAAATGTTTCGAACCCTCCTAGATAGGGCTTTGTGGGCAAACCTCCTACATTGCTTGTTAGTGTCTAATGCCCCTGGATCACATTGGAGAAAAATGCAAAGCAATTTAATTATATTAGTATTTTTGTGACATTGCATTTTGAGGCAAAAGGCTCGAACATTGGAAACAAAAGGATCATCTACTTCATATATCTATATGCAGAGGATTATTTAGCACTATATTTATGATATTTATAGTTTTCTATGAAAACATGCATAGATCTGTAGGCAAGGGATTATGTAGCGAAATATTCGTGGGTTTCAGAGTTTTCTAAACAATGTATGAAGAAAATTGTTCAGTGAGAAAAATTGCAGCCAAAATTTTTAATCTATTCATTAAAGTGACTTACCTTTTTGGATGGCACGAGATTATTTAGAAAATAATTAGGGGATTCATAGTTTTATGAACAAAAGATTAAGAAAATTGTTTGAGGAGAAAAATTACAGCAAAGAAAGTAGAGTCCTTTCACTAAAGAGACTTCATTGCATACTGTTTTGATGGAGAATATCTTGTAAAAGTGCTTACTAAATAAATAAAGAAGGTTTTTAGATTTTTTAACTTTCTTGATACAATTTATAGAAATAACAAGGATAGATAATTTCATAAATGAGATAATCAACTACAATTTCTAGAAATAACAAATATAGATAATTTCATAAATGAGATAATCAACAATAACAGAGAATATAAATATAAATAAGAGTACAATATACATTCAGAGGAGAGTTGTCTGTGTTAATCAAATTTAATAAAAAAAATTTAGTTACTTTATCGTCTAAATTTTATTCATATGGATTCATATTTAAACAATAACCAAAGTGTATTTAATAATATTATTGCTATACAAATTAAATAATAATTACAAATTATGTTAATTAGCTAATTATTATAATAGTAATAAATTTGGTAAAGGTTCCGTAAAAATTTTTAGAAGAATAATATTTAAATGATTTTTTTAAAATATATTTTATATTTATTACAATGTAAAACTTAAATTCTATGATGAAAGTTAGAAGGTGAAAAAAAGAGAGGATGAGCAAGGTACACTATTTTACATAAAATAAATATATTTATAACACCACCAAACAATAGCTTTATTTTAAATTAAAATGCATAAACATTAAAAAAAAACATAAATATAATTTTTATAGTTTTTAATTAGGGTGTGGGTAATAGTTTGTTTTAAGTAACGCTGAGATCTAGAATGGATGACTTTTCATCTTCAAACATGTCTACAAATGTCTTTTTCATACAACTTTTCCAAATTAACAAACCTATTGACCACTCTTTGCACCTTTTGGGACAATTGCTAGTAATTATTTTTATCATCGATAATAATAATAGTAGTAGTAATAATATTTTTAAATATAATTGTAATTTAGTTAATTAATATTATTTTAATTAATTGTTAATTTTTTGTAAGTTTGAGTGGGACTACATCATCATCATGTCCAATATATCACCTCGATCGAGACAGGAAATTGAACTGGTCATGACTTCACATCAAGGAGTGTCTTAACAGAGCACACGATCACCATCTATCCAAGAACCTGTGGACGCAATTTTAATTAATCATGATTTAAATTTAAATGTTAGATTTAATTAAAAAATGTTACAATTTAATTTATAGTAATTAAATTTAATAAAAAGTGATGATGATGATGATTATGATTAACTTCCACTAAGACCAATACGGTCTATTGGACCTTAAGAAAGTAAGAGATTAATTGAAATTGTTTAACATTTTATTTCTACAATACAAAAGAAGGGAGAGAAGCGTTAGTAGTTTTGTTGACTTTGCAAGTCAAGAAGGTTAGTCGTAGTGTGGAAATGTTTTTGAAAATTAGAGCATATGTGAATAAGCACTACATAATCCAAGAGGATGTGTTTTTCAAATTAGACCTCATTAGTATCGAAAATGTGACAAAATCTTTCGTCGCAAGGTGTCTCGAGGATAGACAAACACTCAATTTTACTATGAAGCTCATGAGAATTAGTTCTTATCTTGGCAATAGTCATTTTCTTCTTAGCACTGGTCAAGATAGAAAAATAATTATGGTTTTCAAGGTTGGGGTTGATCACCGCCGTATAATACCTTAACTTCATTTTTTCTTATAACTCTTTATCATCCCACAACTTATCTTTAAATTTAAAAGTAATAATATTTTTAATATTATCATTATTCTTCAAGACGATCTCCTCCTTTTACTTCCCAATAATCTACATTGTAACTATACAACATAAACCATATTAAAATAAACCTTATTCCACATCCAATAACAAATAACGGTACACTAACAATGTCAAAATAAACTTGGTTCACAAAATAGCTTCAGAGAACAAATGAGAACATGTTCGATAATTTTGTTCGTTCAACGAAACCCTACAGCATTAATCAAGATAAAATCCCTCCAAAATGCATAATAATCAGGGAATGGGAAGGCTTATCTGCAAACTTGGTCGATAACAATTTTAAATTTTAAACTATCAATTAATTATAAACTTTAGTATTTAAACCATTTATCTCAATGATGATATAGTTAATAAATATTAAACAAATAAATTAGTAATTGATCAAAGCTAATATAATATTCAATAAACAAAACAAATACTGAATTACTGCATAATATTAATATTTATTTAACAATGAATTCATTTCGAGGTATGCCACCAACTGGGATTCCATGTGCCATACGGCAAGGGCAGATTTAATTTCTTATGCTTGCTAATTTGTCCATTTTTTCAGAGGAAAAAAAAACGTTGTATATATTAGGTGATAATATAACAATACATGATCATCATAACATTCTCGGCTATCAAGACAGCAAGAAAGAAACAGATACCCAAATACAATCAAGAATCCTCTGTGAGAGGAGGCATTCGATGTACAAGGCAAGCAAAATTACGGGTGGAAGCCAGCCCCAATCAAAAACTTTCTGAGCATCCCTGATACATTAATATACATGCCAATAAAAACAGATACATCAAATCCTGGCATAGAGAAAGAAAAGAAGATGCAAAGAAAAGAAGACTATCAAAATATAGGATGAAAACAGCAGCCCATAAACATGAGATAAACCCGCATGAAAATCACCGAAACAGGCTCGCTTGTACTCCCAATAATCACCCACACAGATGAAGAGGATACATAGAAATGGGCAGATAGACATTGTGTATAGTATAGCAGGCTCGCTTGAAAATATCAGCTACAGAAAAGTACGAAAACGACAGGGATCGAGGCATAAAATCAGCAGAAAACCAAGGCCATATATGTAGCGATCCCAGTTGTCCCGCTCGCTTGTATACCCGCTCACTTGCAATATATATACTGCCTCACCTGATGTAGATAAAGCATCGAGAGATGGAAAATACCATACAATTCTATGTCCTAAAAGAGTCAGCCTGTTACATAGGAGCATGGAAAAGCAATCCAACAGGCACACATGTGTGATCCATATACCAAAAGGAGTTGTATGGGAGGAGTAAAGCATAAAGGAGAATATATCCGATACAACTATAAGCATAATAACATGAAGGAAAAAAATAAAAACATGAGGGAGAAAGAGAAGCATGAGAGTGTCATGGAATTGGTATCAACGAAGACCTTTACTATACCCCATGTATGTAATGAAGTAGATGCATCTGGCCAAAAACTGCAGAGATGCCTTTTTTGGATAGACTATCCGCCCTGGTATTATTCTCCCTATAGATATGACTAATAGGAGGATTTTTTAATGTCTGCCACATGCGAAGAGTCCTCTGCTTCCACCCCCTCAGAGTTGGAATAGTAATATCACTTCTGCCATGTATCCAGTCAATAACCAGCTTGGAGTCCCCATAGAAATTTGGGTTTTGTATTTGATAAATTGATGTAGCAAGGAAGCTGCCCCAAAGTGCCATGATTTCTGCCTTATTATTGGTACCCATAGTGAATCACGGCTTTGTGTTGACTACGATTCTAACTTTGGAATCCTTTAATGTTTTTCGAAGTGAATCACGGCTACATGTTGACTACGATTCTAACTCATATTTTGTTTTTTCATTACTCGTGACCATTTACCTTATCTTTCTTCCCCGTGAATCACGGCTCCCTCAACATCGATTTTGATTTTCATTGTCGTCGGATGCATCCCCTCAACAATGTGTGGTGACTCGGACTTTAATTTTGTTAAAAATGTATGTATTATTTACGAAATATGTTTTCAAAATGGATTTGTTGGGATTGGAAAGGTAAATTATTTGGATAATTTAAATTTTTTCTTTCACTTTAATTTTACTAAAATCTACATTTCAAGAATATTTTTATTTTAATGGTAGATTTCACAAACATTTTGGATTATACGATATAGATAAATTAGGGATATCTCTTTTCTATTTCATTGAATTATGACTTTGTTTAGATATTTTTGTAATATACCTTAATAAAAGTATATTTCAGGATAAGTTTCAGGGTATTTTTTTTTAATAGTTAGAAAGATGGTCGTTTGATAAAATGTTTTCTCAATAATTTGATAAGCTTAGAAAAGTCAGTGATGGCCAAGATGTCATAAATCATTGGTTTAATTGTAAGCTCAACACATACTATACTCTTGATATTGTAATGAGTTGTTTTAATTTTAACATGGTATAAACATATTAATAAAAAAATATTAATATTTTTCGAGATTAAAAAAAAATCAAAGATAAAAAACGTTGGTTTGACATATAACAAATTAAAGGAAAAAATTTATCTTTATATTTTAATAGCGGTGGACATGAAGATTTTTTTCACAATGATTTTTATAAGTTAAATGTTTTAGATTATTCTAGATAGGATATGCTAAAAGCAACTTGATCACAAACTTTATATTTTCATCTACAACAATTTTATTCTGTACTCAACTTATAGTAACTAGTTCAACTTGACTTGTGGAGAATGTTGGCAATGAAACCTTGTGACAAATGAACTTAGAAAAAACCTTCATTAGTAAACATGGTAAAATAATCCTTAAGACATTAAAAACACAATAAAATAATGGTTTTATGCATGAGTTACGGGAAATGGATATGAATATGGTAGAAAGTGCAGGAATACACTTTATAAATGGTGAGAATGAGGGCATTTCTGAGGCCCGACACTCTTTTATTTCTATGCTCATTTCCAGAAAGTTGGAATGGTTTAGTTATGTCCATTAGTAACTATGTCTCTGGAACTAGTACTTTAAATTTTGATGATGTTTTTGGTGCTATCCTTAGCGAGGAAATGCGACGGAAAAGCTCTGATGAGATATCGAGTAATTCTTTGAGTGCAGAGACTAGGGGAAGAAAAATGGAAAGAGGAAAGAGCTCATGATATCGTAGTAAATCAAGGAAAGGTAGATCCAAGTCTAGATCGGGAAGAGTGTGCTGGAAATGCGGGAAGAAAGGACACTTGAAGAAAGACTGTAATTCTTGGAAGCGAAAAGACGAAAATGCACAGCAAGAAAACAATCATGAATCAAATGTGACAGGTCATGCGTTACAAGATGCTTTGATTCTTTCTTTAGAAAATGTTATTTATTCCTGGGTGGTAGATTCAGGGGCCATGCCATACCTGATAAGAAACATTTTCATGACTATGTTCAAGGAGATTTTCGACAGGTTCGGCTGGGTGATGATAAACCCTGTAAAATCGTTGGAATGTGTAAAGTTATTGTAAAATAGAAAAATGGAAATCAATGGTTATTAAAAAAAGTAAGGCATGTTTCATATCTGAAGAAAAATCTGATTTCAACAGGGCAATTAGGTGGTGAAGGTTGTGTGACAAATTTTATAGATAAAACCTGGAAGGTCACTAAAGGAGCCCTAGTAATAGAAGAAGGAGAAAAGGTTGGTACATTGTATTTATGCAATGATATTGATAATTTTGTTAATGATTTAAACTCCACTGGAGTAGATGCAACATTGTGCAATCATAGGCTCAGACAAATGAGTGAGAAGGGGATGAATATTCTTTACTCAAGAAATTTTTTGCCAAGTTTGAAGAATATTGATTTCGACTTCTGTGAGAATTGTATTTATGGAAAACAGAAGAGAGTCAGATTTCTTAGAGTTGGGAAAGAAAAGAAGAGTGAAAAATTAGAGCTTGTGCATATAGATATATGGTGACCTTCTCATGTATCATATTTCGATGGCTCTCGTTATTATGTTACTTTTATTGATGATGCAACTAGAAAAACTTGGAATTATTCTATTCAGAAAAAAACTAATGTATTTGATACTTTCAAGAAATGGAAAGATTTGGTTGAAATTGAGACAGGAAAGAAGTTGAAGTGTCTCATATCATATAATGGAGGTGAATATTGTAGCAAAGAGTTTGATAGGTATTGTTCAGAGCATGGAATTCGTAGAGAGAAGACAATTCCAAGAACACCACATGAAAATGGTGTGTTAGAAAGGATGAATAGGACAATTATGGAGCATGCAAGGTGCATGAGATTGCATGCAGGATTGCCTTTACGATTTTGGGTAGATGTTGTAGATACTGTTGTTTATGTAATAAACAAAGGGTCTTCAAGTTCCTTGGATGGTGGTATTCTAGAGGAGGCATGGACAGGTAAAAAGGTAAACTACTTTTTTTTTAAATCATTTTGGTTGTGAGGCCTTTTTCCATATTAATAAATAAAATAGAACAAATCTCGAGGAAAAATCAAAGAAATTTACCTTTATTGGATATGGTGTTAATGATTTTGGCTATCGCTTATATGACTATGAAAATCGCAAAATCATTAGGAGTAGAGATGTAATATTCAATGAAAAGGTCTTGTATAAGGATCAGTTGCAAGAAAAGAAACAGGAAAAAGAAAACAAAGAATACACAATTCTTGTTGATATCACAGAAAAAATAAAGGTGCTTGAAAATAATAATAATCAATAGGCACAACAATAACAACCACCACAACAGAAACAGGAACCTCAAACACCTAAAAGTGGTGTCAGAATATCTATTAGGATAAGTAGACCCCTTGAACGATACTCTCCTTCATTATATTATGTATTGTTGACTAATTCTAGTGAAATAGAATTTTATGAAGAAATAATGCAGGTAGAAACCAAGAAGAAGTGGGATCTAGCTATGAAACAATAGATGGAATCCTTTATCAATAACCAGACTTGGGACTTAGTCGGGTTGACTGTAGGTAAAACAACATTGAAAAATAAATGGGATTATAGGTTGAAGGAAGAAGATGTAGGAAAATAGACGTACAAAGCTAGACTTGTGGTGAAGGGGTTGGAACAAAACAAAGGTATTGACTTTGATGAAATATTTTCTCTTGTTGTTAAAATGACTTCAATCAGAACTATTTTAAGTCTTGTAGCTACGAAATATTTTCATCTTGAACAGTTAGATGTAAAGACAACATTTCTCCATGGAGATTTGGAGGAAGAGATCTATATGTAGCAACCACGAGGATATGAGGTCAAAGGGAAGGAAAAAATAGTATGTAGGTTGAATAAGAGCTTGTATGGCTTAAAACAAGCTCCAAGGCAATGGTATCTAAAATTTGATAGATTTATGTCTGAACAAGGTTATACTAGTTGTCACTCTAATCATTGTGTCTATCTAAAAAAGAAAAATGATGGCAGTTGTATTATATTGTTATTGTATGTAGATGACATGCTTATTGCAGGGTCTAACATGCAAGAAATAAATTTTCTCAAAGGAAAATTGGAAAATTCATTTGCAATGAAGGATTTGGGAGCTCCAAAACAAATCCTTGGTATGAGAATAACTAGAGACAAGAAAAATTGCAAATTAACATTGTCTTGGAATGAGTACATACAAAAGGTGTTGAAAAGATTTAATATACATAATGCAAAACCAGTAAGTACACCTTTGGCTAGCCATTTCAAACTTAGTAAGGAGATGTACCCAAAGACCCAAGAAGAAATGGATTATATGTCTAAAGTTCCATATGCATCAGTAGTTGGAAGCTTAATGCATTGAATGGTCTACACAAAACCTGATATTCCACATGAAGTGGGAGTTGTAAGTAGGTACATGAACAATCCAACACAAGAACATTAGATGGAAATCAAATGGATTCTCAGATATTTGAGAGGTACTACAAATCAAGCATTATTATTTGGTGGTTCAAACATTACTCTACAGGGATATGTTGATGCGGATATGGCAGGTGATAGAGATAATATGAGGAGAACTACAGGGTATGTATTTACTGTAGGTATAATAACTGTCAGCTGGGTTTTAAAAATGAAAAGTGTTGTTGTACTTTCAACAACAAAAGTAGAGTATGTTGCTACTATAGAGGCTAGTAAAGAAATTATTTGGTTACAAAGGTTTATGGATGAATTGGGTAAGAAGAAGGAGATGGGAAGGTTATACAGTAATAGCCAGAGTTCCATTCATCTTGCAAAGAACTCAACATTTCATTCCATGATTAAACACATACATATCAAGTACCATTTGATATGGTCAGCCTTCAAAGATGGAGAGTTGAAGCTAGAAAAGATACACACTAGCCAGAATCCTGCAAATATGTTAACAAAAGCTGTAACTAGGGTGAAAATGAGATTATGCTCAGTTTCAATTGGTCTTCAAGTATGATGATGAAGATGAGAAATAATTAGGTCCAAATTGGAGTCATTATCCAAAAAATGAAGTAGCAATGGAGTTTCTACAATCAGTCTCCAAGTGGGATATTATTAGTCGTAGAGCTTGATTATCTTATTTATTTAGATGTATCGCCACGTTGGACCCCTATTATTAACGGGGTGGAAAATTTTCCCGTTGTTTGATTGCCATAGACCCCCCTCCCGAAACGTTGTCCGTCATTTGATTGTCATAGCACTCCCCCGCCTCCCCCCCCCCCCACCCCCTTGCAGGGGGTTTCAAGGGCAACGCCCCCGAAACTAAAAACAAATGTAAAATTGCCTTGTAAAATATTGTAATTTTGTATTCAATCAGGTTTTTTCATTAGGCGGATGATCTAACGGTAGAATTTGTGTTTAATTTAAGGTTTTTTGTCGTAGAAGAAAACCCCTCTGTTGTATGAGGGTATTGTATTGTGACTATGTATCGTGTGTATATTTTGAGTGAGAAATAGAAAGTGGGATTGTGTGAGAGAGTAGATGATATTACAACGGATCTATTGTAGGTTGTGTCTCTTCATTTTGCTCGATAATAAAAAGGAAGGACTGGATGTTTCCGTGGGTGTTGCCCAAGTTGGGTGAATGACATATATCTGTGTCTCTCTTGTTTTATATGTTATTTTTGTGTTTTTGTTTCTGCATATTTTATGTGTTCCATTGCTCTATAATATATAATTTTCTAACATCTAGGAAGTTTATTTAGAAACCATTTTCAGTACCTTGGGGCATGCATGCCTTAATGTCAGGTTTCTCGCCTTCGATGAAAGGTTCTCATCATGGACCTTCGATTGAGCGATTATATGAGTGTTTGAATTTAGATCACCTAATCACACTTCATATATTGTACTTAGAGTACCTTGAGATCCATTATCATTATTGGTGGTTTCTCTCGTACTTGTTAATGGTTCACATCATTGATTGCTAATCATGTGGTATATGTCATGTTTGACTTGAACACATTTGTTCACATGGTCATATTCATTCTATGGATTGAGAGATGGATATCAAGACCCTGGATTCAGTTTCATCCATTCTAGCTACGAGGATTTATGTCTTCATGATTATGTAGATATATCCATAATAAATAGTTGCATCCATACTGTGTCTACTATTGATCTTATTCTAGGCTATTTCTATACTTGTTCATTGAGTTAGTTTTACTCTAAGTATGGGAATTCCTACCTCAGTGATGGTTATATATATTTCATTGTAATCCTTGAATTATTGTTGGAGGTTTCCAACCATTGTATCTGATCCAATATTTGGCATGATAAAGCGCTTCAATCTTTTAATGACTTTTTAGACTTCACACTTTAGCGGGGAATCTGTTACACGTTATTTTTTTGCCATGACCCTTGACAGTAAAAATGGATCTCTCACCATCCATACTTATGTTTCAAAGCACTCCATTGCAAGTCAAAAATCTAAAACCCTTGAAGAAATTATGAATTTTGGGTAACAAGGGCCTTTTAACCTGTTTAGTATGACTTGTGCACTTTTCCTAGTCAATTTCTGCACATTCGCAGATTCTTCCATTGAATCCTACGCAGAACTATGCTTTATCTTCCACTACAGACTTCACATATGACTCAATGAAAACTAAAAATAAAAAGTAAATTCTAGAAGCCTTGTTGGGAAAATATATCCCAACTGAAAGATACTTAGTCATATATATCTGATCCTTACCAATCACATCAAGGAGCTAATTCCCTTTCATCAAGGAACCTTAAACCCACTATTAGCGGCTCTCATCCCTTTTTTATGGATCTGAAAATTCTTCTACTTGGCCTATAAATTGAGTAAATTCTAGAGGGTTAGGGGAGTTCAAAAAATGTAGTATTATTTTATTTAATTTGTAATGGGAAGCTTATCATCCAAGGAGAGGGTTGGAGGCATTTGGGACGAACCGCATGACATCAAGGCAATCATTGTAAGGCTCTTCTTTATCTCTGAATTAATACAAATGGATAATTTTTTCCATTGTATTTTCTTAATAAAACAATGAATTATTTATGTTCCTTTTATGTATTTATTAATATGATATCATTTTCTAATCTCCTTGATCCTTAGATTAAGTTTTTTTGAATAATTATATTGCATATGCCTTTAATCTATTTTATGTACTTGATTGCAGATCTTATCAATCATTGAGGAGCTACATCAGGAAGGAGTGGGGATATCCATCAAAGAGGTAAGGATGCCATTCTCCTTCTCTTGTGTTTATATTTGAACAAAGTAGGATTATGGAAAGAGTTATTCAATTGTCTGTTTGTTTCTAGTTTTCCCTTAGGAATCTAGGCAGATCCCTCTTGTCCGCAAGAGGGATTTGTCCATGTAACAATACACACATTTTCACCTTTAAAAGTTTTGTAGCATAGCGATTATGTATACATGCGACAAAAACATTTTCGATCTCATTAGTCCCTCTTTAATCCTGTATAGGGTGTATGGTGGCGCTGAAAATATATCTCATCCACAATTCAACTAATGTTAATTCTTATATTGTATATTGAGTTCATTTAGAATACTTAAAAATTAAAATTTGAAAATAGTATATTCTCTAACATATAGGGTCAAAGGAATTTATTTTTTAAATATAATAAAATACAGATATTTGGTTGTTTAAAATTATGTATGAAGGGTTTGAATTAAGTTAAATGAAAATATTAAAAAAAAAAGTATTCCATTAGTTTTCATAATCCTCACCTAATATTTATAAGAGGTGTTTCATGTCACAATAGTGGAAGTTTAAATAAACAAAAAAGGTATATATTGAAAATAGGGGCATTTTAGTTAGAAAGGTGTAGTGAAAACTAGTTGAGATTAAATTGATTGTGCATTTAGCCAATTGGATTCAGCAACAATGAATTGAATAGGTGGTATGTGACTAATGTCAGTGTTTTGTATTACACAATCTAGAGGAGGCCATGTGCAAAGAAAGTGAATTATGTAGACCTACTAAATCAACGAGGAGAAAGTGGGTTCCCATAAAATCAAATACATAAATCTACATTTAAAATAAAGGTAAGAAGACAAAGAAACTTCAACCAAAGGAGGATGGTGTTTATGAATTCACAAATGCTACAACATAGATGACATAAAGTAATATGAACTACGTTGTTATTTTTTTCAAATCCAAAACATGATATCAATATTGTTACCTGGATTAATCCCTCTTGTAGACAAGAGAAATCTCTCTAGAATCCTAATGGAAAACTAGAAACAAACAGAAAAAATAATGATGTTTTCCTTAGCCTATAACTAAAACATGTAGTATGCGAAATATCACTTACCTATTAACGAAGTGCTCGTAGAAGTCCTTTTAGCGCTTTCCACAACCAACGTTTCCTCAATGCTTTACAGTTTCTCCAATTTCTTTCCACATCTTCTCCATGAAGCGCCAAAAGAGATCTACATAGAAAAAAAATTCAAAGGGATCAAAGCATCTCGAATATAAAAGAAAAAGTAAATGAAATCCTTAGTCTAGCATACAACATATAAATGAATCAATAATCAGTTATAAACCATGTGAGTGATCAAGGAATCCCACAAATAACATTGAAATAGACGCAATTAGAAAATAACAATTACTTTGTATTAAAATAAAAATGGAAAAAAAGCTTACAACCTCGTGCCTTGATGTCACAAGCCTCTTCCAATGGTCTCCTTTCCTTCCCTTGATGACAAGCTCTTCAGACCCAAAACCAACAACATGATTTTACCAATCCCGGTCTCTATAGCCTCCCATTCCTATGCTAGATTTATAGGAAGGATGAGGTTTCTAGTTCCACTTCTCAAGGGATATGATCCTTAAGAAAAGGAGATTAGTTCCATATACCAAGGGATGAGGCGCAGGTATGTAGTGGTTCGAGGTTTCTAATTTTCAATAAGATTCCTCAAACAAATCTTCTAAAACTTACTTTTTTATGTTTACGTGTGTGAATGGACCTGCACACTTTTTGTTCAGAAAAATTGCGCAGGTGCCTAGGTTTTGTTCAGGAAAACTGTGCAGTTGTGCAGGTTTTTTCTAGGAAAACTGAGCAGGTGCTCAAAAATGCTTTTTAAGCAGTGAAAACCAAAATTCCTTTTGTCCCTGGTATTATTTTACTTCAAGCTTCATAGGGGATTCACTTGAGACACACCATCAGATGGCGAGATATCCGAATTGACAGTCGTGGTGACAAATTTTAGTGTAACAAATATGTCAAATATATGAGTAAAGTGAGGTTTTGTGTTGGATAACATATTTGTTAAAATGATATTATTGTACTAAACATCATTGACTATGTTATGTATGATAGGGGCAAGACAAGGCCATGGAAACAAATTGTGTCATATCATATAAGGACACAACAGATATCGCAGGACATCAAGTAATCGAATTTGACTTAAATTAGGAAGAATTTTGTGATATGTCCATCATTTTTCACATTATTATTATAATTTATAGTGTATTATCCAATATTGAAATAAATTAATGCATTTTGTTGATATTTCAGATTGAAATTGGAGAAAGTGCACAACCTAAGCATTCAACTAGAAAAAGAGAAAAAACATATGTACGTGGGTGTGGACCTCAAAATTTTAAATCATGAAGAACACAATGTGTGGAAGAGGATATGGAAATGGATCCTCCAAACACAACAAATAATTTCATTGAAGAATAGGTTGTTCAATAATATAGTACATGAGATGGAATTTCTTAAGTAATATTTTATTATATTTCTTTGAAATTGATACATTTATGACTTATCCAATTCTTGCAGTACATTAAATAATGGTTTAATTTGTCAACAGGTAGAGGATGATGATGAAAG
The DNA here is from genome assembly GCA_034641835.2 of Pinus albicaulis. NCBI lineage: Eukaryota > Viridiplantae > Streptophyta > Pinopsida > Pinales > Pinaceae > Pinus > Pinus albicaulis. Next base: position 54,644 of record JAXQQM020070351.1, read on the forward strand.
AGAAACTACTAATACCCAAAATCCAACTAGGCTATTAATATTTGGACAGGATAATCCAATCCATCCTTTAAACCACACAAAGGAGAAAATAGTGTATTTAAAGAGAACTCTACCTCCTAAAAAATTTGAACAACTGATGATATTAGTATACATTGATGACATGCCACCTAGCATTAATGATGATGATAATGGTTTTGACAATGCAGTGCATTAATAAGGATTGAATGGCATACTTAAAATATTATTTGTGGATGGAAACAATGATGACAATAATGATCATATTGTTGACAGTAACGATGACAACATGGGTAATTACCACCAAAATAATATTGATGATAATAAACTGGAAGATTCCATCAAGCAAGCAACAAAGGCACTCATGTTCAATTTGGGTGCAAATATAACCTAAAAATTGACATCCACATTAATATTATTATAAATTAAGTCATTATTTGGTTACTCAGGCAAAGGATTCACCACCCTACTGAGTGATTTGAAAGCTATTTCTTACAATGCATCGTCAATTGGTGTATGTAATTCATAAGCATTCTTCAAATTCGTTTATATTTATTTGAGGGGATTTTAAAACCATATACTGTATATGAATAGTCATAATATAGATTTAAATATAAAACATGTTCATCATAAGTGAAACATTCAATTAATCTAATCTTTGGAAGTCTAACTGGGCACTAAAAACTAAAATATTTCCTCAAGAGAATGTGTTTCCATCAACTTGCAGAGAGGTGCGCCAATTGTTGGTTGAGTTGGGGATTGAATATAAGAAAATTTATTCATGTAAAAATGATTTCATTTTATACTAAGATGAATACCAATACAAGGCATAATGCCCTATATTCAAAGAGAAGAGATATCATATAGATGTACAAGGTCCTACATTTCCAAATAAGGTTTTATGTCACATGTCAATTAAATATAGAATCAAATGAATTTTTCACTGCAAGTCACTTGCAAAATTGATAGAATGGCATGCAAAGAATAAGAGTAAACATGGATTCATGAAAATTCCGACTAACTCCAAAGCATTGAAACACAAAGTAAAAATGGCTAGGAAAATTCAAAGATGAACCCCCTAGTATCATGTTTGTTCTTGCAATTGACGGAGTGTGCCCATTCTCTTTCATGAGCTCAAATTATAGTGTTTGATATTCAGATTGATATTATACAATATTCACCCATGGATGAGTGTTAGAAAGGAGTACCTTATGTTGACTCCCATTGTTCTAGGAAAACATCAAGTTAAAAAAGTTGATGTTTATCTTATGCATTTTATTAATGAGATGAAACTACTATGGAAAGGCAGAAAAATTTATGGCATATCACGTCCTCCATAAAATAGGTCCTTCACGTTGTATGGTGTGCTATGTTGGACTATTTATGATTTCCCAAAACCTGGTGTTTGTTCCAATAAGATAAAAAAAAATTATGCATTGGCACTCATAATTTATTGTCATCCCAACTTTCACGCTTAGCTTTACACAGTTATTTTTATGTTATTAACCTTACTTATTGAATTGTAGTGTTTCAAACAAAGGAGATATTTTCATGTCCAAGATGTGCAAAAACATTTCAAGGGTGATATTCTAAATATCTACACAAATTTATTTATTCAAAAAACATGTTTTTTCTACCACAAGATAATAGGCTTAGAAACTGCCATAAGAATCAATCTTATAGAAAAGTTGAAAATAGAGGCCCTCCCATGATTATGGGTTAAACTAATTGGCTTAAGAAGTATGAAGATGTTGAATTGAAATATTGACATGATTTTTTTGATGGGGGTTATTTTATTGAAGAACCAGAACAAGTTGTAATTAAGATGCCAGAATGGATGGAAAGGAAATCCATATTTTATGAGCTCCCATACTAGAAGTATCTATTAATATCTCACATGTTAGATCCTATGCACATCTTCAAAAATCTCCCAGATTCAATATTTTGACATATAGCTAGCAAACAGAAGGAAACCTTGTCATCAAGGAGAGATATTACTCTTTCGTGTACCAAATTTGACAGAAAACATTTGTGTCCAAACAGGGAAAATGGAAAATATGCAGAAGCTCCATGAATTTAAAAAAATAAATATCTAGTATAACTAAAAAATCTCATACGTTCAATAAGGACACCTATTTTCTATGGTTAATCATTGGATAAATATTTTATAGTTGGTGTACATATCAAAAGATTTAAAACACATAATTTTCATAATTTTGTGAAGGTATTATATATCATCATTTAAAATTTATTAGTAAAATTGATTAGGTACTAAATATATTTTGATAATAACTAATGACCTTTGATAAAGTGTTTGGCAACATACCATGCCATTGACAATTAGCAGGGATTTATGTCTTATAGTTGACTTGAGGAATTCCATAAGTCGATTGTCAGCATTTGCAAGGTATGTGGTATGGAATGTTCATGTGTGAGAGACATATATATATTATATTGTATTTAATGTTTTCCTAAAGGTTCATACTAATTTACTATTCTTATATTAGGTGGGTGACATCCAAGGATATCCACGAATGTGAAGCGCTAATGGAAGACGGAAATTGCAGAAACTGTAAGTATATTTGAGAAGGAACTCCCTACAAGATTCATGGATCTAAAAGTCCATTTACTTATAGACCTAGCCAATTACATTGAATTGGAGGATGTCGTATCGACGAGGTGGATGTTTTTATTAGAGAGGTATATGAAAACTCTAAAAGTAAATGACCAACGAAAGGCACATCTAGAGGCTTGCAGGGTAGAAGGGTATGTATTGAATGAAGAATTTTTATTCACATGTCAATTCCTTGGTCAGGATTTTGAATATAGGCCATGCTTCTAGGATGACAAACAATAATTAGATATTATTGGTGGACAAAAACCACAATCTAATCGTTTTCAAGTAGAAATTAGTAAGTAAACTCATGATCATTGTGGTTGTTTTTATTGCAGTAATTAATTTACTCTGTAATTTATTTTAAAAATTAACAACATGGCCTTTGGAGTTTGAAATAAACATGTTGACATGTAATAGGTGTAGATGAAACTTTTATACTCGACAATTTCAATCTATACCACATGGACTTTATGAACAAATGGATTTATTTGTATGACAAAAAGAGATAAGAAGTGTTAGAAGCAAGGAGACAATTTAAGAGATAGATCCCAAGGAATAACCCATTTCCTATTGATTTGCAAGGGGAATGGGGCAAATATTTCACACTAGAATGGGTTATTGAACAAGTTCAAATTAAAATAGAAGATGCAAGTATAGATTCAAACATAATAGAATATGAAAGCAACATGTCTAGAGGATGTGAAAGAAAGGTATAATTGAAATTTTACAAAATGTTGTTTCCTTACAGTTTTGACACTATTAACTATTTTAATATTCATAATTATATTTTTTTTAACCAAAATAAATGGTCTTTAATAGGTAAGGAAATATCCAACAATATGCGCATATGCTCGACATTATCATGTAGAACGTGTAGATGTAAAGAGAAGATCCTTTGATTGTGGAATCACGATCGACTTCAACCAATCCAATCGATCAAGGTCAAAATATAAGATATTATTGAAGGGAATCTAAAATATGTTGAGAAAATACTAGAAATTATTGCGTTGGATTACCGCTCTTTTAAATTTTGTATTTTTAAGTGTAGATGGTATGAATCATTTGAGAGGACATGAAGACATGATACCCATAGTGGATTGTTTTCTATAGATTCCTAAAATTTCCTATTGGAGGACAAGGAGCCTTATGTTCTACTAATTCATTGTGAGTAGGTATGTCTTTAACTCAAAGAAGAACTGGTAGTGATCAATAATCTATTAATACATTGTTTATTGCAAATATATACATGTTTATTAATCAATACCATTTTTATAATGTGCGTCTAATAGATGTATGTACTCGTTCATGTGAAGGTATTTTTCTATGAAGATATTATGGACCTGAAATGGATATTTTTCATACATTTTGGTCCAATATTAATGCATGTATTTGATGATGCATTAGTGGATACTGAGAAAAACAATGATGGCCAACAAAATGGGGAGATAGATTAGAGAAAATTGAAGAAATTGATATCCATAATCATGTTAAAGATGGTTATGTTTAGGCACAAGAAGACAACAATAAAAAGTTAGATGATGTTATGGAAGACAACAATATGGATGTTAAAGAAAATGATGACCCAAATACATCTGGTAACAATATGGATGGTCTGCATTCATATTTCAATGATGATTAAGATGATGCAGGTCAGGACAAGGATGATGATAATATTAACTACTTGAAGTATCATATGAACATTCATAATGCTACACTGGATGACATTGTTGCAGAAAATGATGTTAGTGACCAATACTTCTAAATTTTCAGAATTATTTATAATCAATTTTTAAAAAATGATGATTATTTTGGTCTAAACTTTGAAATGCTTCATTATTATTTGTGTCAATACAAATTAACTATTGCAATATCATGAAAGTGTTCAAGATATGGTATGAATTGTTAGCAAACAAAAATAGGATTACTTGAATGCTTGTTCCATTCATTTTGTATCAACATATGTTTGTGAAGACATAAAAGTTAATAAAATATTAATGCACGTATCTCATAATGATTTGAATAAGAAACTTTTTTAACTTCATTATTTTTACATTGTTTGGATTTTAATGTTGTTCAACAAAAATTTTTATTATGTTTTATTAAGAACTAAGCATAAAATAATAAAACATAATAAAATATTTTAATCACCTAGAATTAGATGAAAATTTAATAAATTAAATCTCAATTTTATTTTCCTATTTCATATCAAAACATGAATATTCAATCTCAATAATATCTTTTAAATTAACATTTTAACTGCTCACCATGCGACATTGATGGAAGAAATTGGTGATGGGTGTATTGGAATATGTTCCATGACATTTCAAGAGAGTTTCGACAAATATTCAATAGATGGGAATGACGAATGATGGCAATGAGACTGCATGATGAACGTTGATGCAAACATGGACTATCTAAGAAATTATGCAAGGACATCAAGAATCCTTGAGTCTTGAAACCCTCACACACTGTTAAGGAATGTGTCTAATCTAGAAATGTCAAATTTTGATGCATACAATAATATTTTGAAGAAATTTCAATGGTGGCCCCCTTCACTATTCACCGTGCGGTATGGCGTTGGTGATGGGCATGTTGGAAGACGTTCCATGATATTTCAAGAGAGTTTTTATAAATCCCTAAACTCCCTAATCCCTAAGCTTTCATTGAATTTTATATCCTTAAGCCCTAATCCCTAAAGTGTAAATAATCCCTCAACTCTAGCTAATCACTAACCCCTTAACACAAAAGCCCTAAATCCCCTAACCCCTAATCCATCGACCCTTAAAAAATTAAGCCCTAATCCCTAATCCCTTAAAACATAAACCTTTATTCCCTAAGAACTTAAACCTTAATCCATTAATCCATAATCCCTAATCCACTACTTAACATGTCAGTGAAAAATACCTTAGCTCTTTACCCTTAATCCCTACACCTTGAATCCCTAAATCCCATAATCCTCAAAGCCCTTATCCAATGAACCCCAAACACCTCAATTAATTAACTATTTAGTCATATTTAGCATTAAATATGATGTTAAATATGGTGCTAATAAGGGATCTAACCAAGGAACTAATTTAGGCGCTAAAACGGGAGATAAATATGGCACTATTACTGGCGCTATTTTGGCATAATTTCTAGTGATATTTCTAACACTATTTCCGACATTATTTCTGGCATTATTTCTAGTGTTATTTTTGGATATATTTTTGGCACTATCAGTGCATGATTTAGTGCCTAAATGTTTTTTCCATCGAAAACAACACCAAAAATAGCCCCATACCAATAGATAGTGGTGACTTTTTCAAAAATTTGGAGAAAAATACACTAAAATATTCCTTGGAAGAAACGAAGGGAGCTAATAACAGGGATTTGTTGTAGTGTATATAGGGAGTCTACATCGTGATTTGTTAGATAAAATGATGTTGTTCAAACACAAATTAGTGGAGGATGCTTGTGCACAAGCACAATACCTAAAGAACATAGGCCTAAAGAAAGAACAAACAAGTGGATCGAAGCAGAAGTAGCAACTAAGAGATTCTGAGGGGAAGAAGAAGAAAAAGGGGGAAAATATAAAAATAAGAAGGCCATGACACATCAATTAAAATATCCCGACAACCAATGCAACCACTACAACATTGATGACAATACAACGGAGAAGTGTTGGAAGTTGCATCTATAGCTTAACCTAGAGAATAAAAATAAAGACAATAAGAAGAATAATACCATGGCCACTAATTTGAGCAATGAGTTGAAATCATCTTGAATGTGGTTGATAATAATTTGTATACATCAGTGTAGAAGGAGGTGAGCCTTAGTATCATTTAGCAACAAGAAGAGAAAGAAATGACCAAACTACTAGATATAAAGATTCAAGTCAAGAAGAAAAATATTCATGCTCTATTTAACCTAGGATCACAAGAAAATCTCATAGTAGCAAAGATATTTCTGAAGATGTGGTTGGAAGTTTGTGATAATCTGAGCCCATATCCATTGGGATGGGTAAATAAGCATGTGGAGTTAAAGGTAAAAAAACATTGTGCAAGGTTAAGTTTTCCATTGGTGTTGATTTTATTGATTAAGTAGAACTAGATGTGGTTCCCCTTGATGTATTCACAACCATGTTTTGGAGTCGCAAAATGTACATGTGAGATGCAATATTCATGTGGATATCTAAAAAGTATTGACTCGTAAAGGTTGATAAATTTTTCACCATCAACGAGCATAAAGGAAAGTAAAAAAAAAATTCTAGTAAGTGCCAACCAAGCCAAGAAATCAATTAGTTATAGCAAGAAGCATGTTTCATTATTTTTAAGAGAAAGTCAATTTATAGGAGAGTTAGTAAGAGACAAGGGATACCTTGAGGGGTGTACTAAGAAATACAAACAATACCTGGAAGAGTTTTTATAGGAATATAGGGATGTGTTCAGAGAGCCTAAAGGTTTACAACCTAAGAGGTAAGTGGATCATGAGATCCATCTATTACTGGACTCCACATTTCCAAACATTGGGTTGTACAAGTAATTTTTTATAGAATAAAGTAAGGTGAAGAAGTAGTTGCAACAACTATTAGAACCGGGTGTCATTCGACTGATAAAATCACCATGTGGGACACCGATGATCATTGTGCTAAAGAAGAATGGGACTTGGAAAATCTGTATAGATTAAAGGGTGTTGAACAAGATCATGTTCAAGAATAGGTACCCCTACCCAAGATAGATGATTTTTTGGATTAGTTTCAACAATCAAAATACTTCACCAAACTGGACTTAAAGTATGGATATCCCTAGGTTTGAATCAGAGAAGAAGATACCTGGAAGACCACCTTCAAAACTAGGAAAGATTTGTATGAGTGGTTAGTCATGCTATTTTTCCTATGTAATGCACTGACTATGTTATGATATTAATGAATGTTGTATTGTGCCCTTTTATAGATTCATTTGTTATTTTGTATTTGGATGATAAACTGGGATACAATGCTACTTGGGAGGAGCACATCACATTTAACGTTGGTGTTGGAGACATTAAATAAGCACCAAATTATATAAAATATCAAGAAGTGTGAGTTTGTACAATTCTTTGGTATATTTGGGGTATGTGATAGGTGGAGGAGAGCTAAAGATAGATCCTGCCAAGATGGATGCCATCATAAAATGGTTGGTTCCTACTGATTTTTCTAAGGTTCATAGTTTCATTAGGGTAACAAAATACCTGGGGAAATTCATAGCCTCATTTTAAGTGGTAGCAGTGCCACTCCATGCCTTAAAAGAAGTGGTAAGAGTTTCCTATAGGGAAAGCGTCAGTGGAGTGCCTTTGAAGAGTTAAATAAGAATATTAGTTAAGCATCAATTCTAGAATTACCAAAATTGCAACATCCCTTTGAAGTGGAGACAAATGTGAGTAGGTATGCTATGGGAGTGGGAATTCTATGTGAGTGGGTACCATTATGAAGTATTTCATGGGGTGGTTTTAAGTTCCCTATGTATGAAAAGGAGTTATATTCCCTGGTGCAAGCTATGAAGAAGTGGAAGCACTATTCGATGGAAAATGAGAAATTAATCAACATCGATCACCAACCACCATAGTGCATGGAGGTCCATAGTAAGGTACAACATACCAAGCATTACTAGTGGATGGGGTTTCTATAGCAGTTTCATTTAGTGATCAAGTGCAATAAGGAAAACAAAGACAATTTGGATGACATGCTATCAAGGCCATCCACATCAAAGATAACATCTTTGAGGACTCTTATGCACATGAATCCATTCACCCACGATGAAAACAAAGATTCATATTTATAGGATGAGGACTTCAAGGAGGCGTTTCAACAGTTGCAAAGCTATATTCATGTGCATTATGGAAACAAAACCATTGAATAATATCTCCATTATGGGATTCTCTATAGGTCAGATAAGCTATGTGTTCCTAAAGGTGAGTGATTGAAACTCATTATAGAGGTTCACACCTACAAGGTTGGAGTGCACTTTGGTGTAGGGAATATTATGACCAACTTGTAGAGGTATGTGTATTAGCCCAAGATGAAATAAAATGTAGTTAGGTTTATAAGGTGATGCATGCTTTGTTGTACCAACATGCCTAGAAACAAGAAACAAGATCTATATCATCCTTTATGTACCCACTGGTCCTTGGGAGAACATTTACATGGAATTTTTAGGTGGTTTACCAAAACCCAGGAAGGGACATGACTACCTATTCATCGTAGTTGATAGGTTCAACAATATGTGTGTTATGATTCCCCATAAAAATACCATTAGTGGGAAAGAGGGAGAAAACTTATTATTTGGAAAATTTTGGGTTCACTTTGGAATACCAACCAACATTGTTTCAGACAAGGACGCAAGATTTCTCAATTCATTCTAAACTACAATGTGGGAGAAGATGGACACAAAGTTGAAGAGATATGCATTCCATCCACAAAAAAATGGGTAGATAGAAGTAGTCAATAGGAATTTCTATAGGTGAGTCCGAATTCGAAACTCATTTTGGTTATTTCAAACCTTCACCTTTGGACATTGCATATGGGTAGCAAGGAGGAGTGAGAGAAGATCTTACAGGATATTCCTTGAGGGATGAAAAAATTATAGATAAAAGTACGTAGATCCATATAAAGGTACAAGAGACACTGCAGAAGTCACAAGAGAAATATAAGGCCAAAAATTATATGCGTATAACATAGAAATTGTTCAAGGTGGGATATGGAGTATGGCTATTGTTGAACAAAGAGTGGCTATAGGGGCCTGGTAAGAAAATCAAGGCTCTACGGTATGTGATGGGCCTCCAAATTAGATACAATTTAAGGCCCATATGACCATCCTTCAACAAATTTAACCTCTCTCTTTTCATTTGATGACATGCTTTTGAGCTATAATATGTTCATTAGGAAGGTTTAGAGATAATTGTATATTATGTGCCAAATGTTATCTATTTTTGCAGAATATTGACAGAATATCGAGTAAATTCAGATTAAACGATATTTCAATTTGATTCCACTTGGATTGAGTCCTTAAAACATTTTAATTAATTACAAAATTTACCCCTTCGTATTTTCACTTGATTAGATTAGGATTTTGTTAGGTTAATTAGCTCACTTATTTTGGAATTTCTGGTTTTTAGAGTAGTAATTTTCTGCTAATTTTTAGCACATGTTAACAAAGTTATTTTTGAGTGATTCCTCTTTGATTGAAGTCCTAAGACATCCTACTTAATAAAGAAAATACCCTATCTCATTTTAATTTTATTTTCTTGTGCATTTGGCAAGTTAACTCAAGAAACAACAATCTTGTAGCAATCCTGTAGTACTTTTGTTTTTAGATCTTCCTTGAGAAAATTCACCCAAAATTCATGGTAGAAGTAGATTTATATCCTATGAATGCTATAAGACCAATTTGGTTGATATCAAGCTTGGTTAGGTCATTATTTATCTCTTACATTTCTTTCTTATTGAATGTTGATTTATGCAATTAGTCTAGATTCACTTTCTAGAAAAAGTAAAATAGATTTTCTTATTGTTATTTACCTTTTGCAACTTAGGATTGGTGGCCTACCTAGATATTTTCTCATTTTAAATTATTTAATTTCCTTCTTTCATTTTCATCAAATGGAGTCATACTAGGAATAGAAAGGTTCCTACTACACATACAATGTCAGTCCCTCTTAAGTTTATACGAACCCCAGGTTGATAAATTAAGGTGGTAGCCCAGGGATTTGCAGCATTTTTGTTGAAATACTGGGGCTCATTAGTATGGTCCCTTTGAGATACTAGAAAATATGGGTTATAATTCCTATCGACTCATTTTTCCACCATATATGTACATTTTATTAGTTTTGAAAGTAGAGAATCGAGAACTTTGTGAGCCTTCTGTTACATAGTAATTTGTCACCATGCTCATTTTCCCATCCCTAATCCTGAAATGCCCCGTGACATATCTTGTGCAATGTTTCCACCTTAAAGAAATGTGTTAAGACATCCCCTGAAGATCCAAAGAAAACTTCCTTGGAATATTACTGAAGAAAATTGGTCAAATTCCTAGTTTCTTGGGTCAGCGCTTTTCCTAGTGTCATGCTCACGCTGATGCCATATTCACAATTCTGGCTTGGCACTACCAGCGCCCTTATTTTTGGGAAAACCATGCTGATCCTTTTCTGGAAATGTTTCCTCAAATGGAGGAGAAGCTTCAACCTCTAGAATTTCCAGGGCGGCTAGTTGGTTGTTAAATGATGGATATAGGGTCCAACTCTCTGATTTTAGAGCTTTGATCTCATTCATGGGGGGTTTATCCCTTAGAAAGTGGGTCTTATTCCTCCTTTAATGGGATCCCAACCTCTTCTCCCTTCCTATCAATTCATATCCCTCATTCCCACAATTTTGGAGCTTGGTTGGTCATTTTCAGGCTAGTTTGAACTCTCATTCCCTTGCATCCTGCATTGTGATAATGTGTAAGTGTTCGAGAGAAGGAATGCTTTAGAGCTTCGGTGAAGAACTCAGATTTTCACCAAAGGAGGACTCCAACATCAAGGCCTCATTTGTAAGCTCTCCTTTTTGTATTTACCAATAATAACATCTGATGTTTTCTTTCTATATTTGTCTAATTGTTTATGAAAATATTCTGGTATTGCTTGATCTGCTAGATAGCTAATGTTTATGATTATTATGTATTGTATTATGTTTGTTTTTTCCTCTTGACAATTCGCAGGTATTCACGTGCCATCAGTCACAGGGAGTGAACCTAAAAGGATTGTGGATCAAGGTCATCATCAATGGATTCAATCGTAGCGTTGGGAAAAAGGTACTTCTATCTCTTTTCTTGTCGCATTGTAAATGTTAGTTAAGACAACTTTGCATTAGAAAGAATCTCGTGTTGCTAGACCCACTCTAGGGCTAGAGAGATCACCTCTGTCCACAAAGGGGATTTATCTTGACAACATAACTATTTAATCCACTAGGGAGCTTAGCCTCTCAGTCTTCCTTCCCTGGACTAATCTTGGATCAGTTTGACTAATTTTTGGAATCTGAGCTTGCTTAGGCCTCTTTTAGTTTGTGTAAGGTTTGATAGCCACTTCCCTATGTCAGGTATGGTGTTTGTGTGAGACTCTTTTTTATTTTTCCTTGTTTTTAGCGACCAATGGGATTTATTTGTGCACAGTAGCACTGGCAATGATGTTCTATATAGTACATCCACGCTTATTTTCCTTTCAGCACTCTTTTGTTTATCACAGAAGTGTTGATCTCAGACCTAGGAAAAATTAGGATTTCCCCTTGATTTTCCAGTGTGTCTTGGCCCCTGAAGGATGTCTGTAAAATCTCAGTGACCTCCTTGCTGTGTGTTTGACTTACTTGTTTTCTCTAAGCGAGTCTTTTCGTCTCTTTGATTAGTTTTTAAGTTGCGAGATTTTTCACCATTTCAAACTCTTTTGTCGCATTGTTCCTGACTTGATTTGGAGTGATTTACATAGGTCATCACTACATCTGTGATTTTACCTTCAATTTAGTGTCAGAGATAGGAACACAAATTGTTTGATTCATAAGTCTAGAAGAGTGCGTCCTTTTTCTAAATTCAAAATAAATTGAAATTGATCTTCATTTTAGTTTTGATTTAGCATTATCTTTATCATTTTAAAAGGAGTGAAAAGCATTTCATTCGTGCATTTTTTAAAGTGATTTTTGTTTTTTTCGATTGAAAGAAAAGTGAAAGGATTTAAACTTTTTCTTTCATTCATTTGTTTTTCTTTTGATTGCATTTCAAAGTAAAAACACAAAAAAAAATTATTTCTGCATCTTAGTGGAAAAGAAAAGTATTTTCATTTTTCAATAAGTTGCATTTTCTTGGGAAAATTGAATTCGTTTGAAAATAATTACATTTCGTAGCTTTGACCTAGTTGGGGGGGCATTATTGTTGTTGCATTAATTGCAGTTTTTCTTGTATCTCTTCCCTAAATAGTTTAGGCTTCATCGAAATGGAAAGTTTTTCATTTTGCATTTAGTCTGCACTATAAGGATTCAGGTGACATCGATGTTTAGCCAAAAATGAAACTTAACTCAAGATCAACATTAAAATTCACCCAATTTACCTTAAGGAGCATTGGAACTAATGAGAACATTTAGTGGTCTAGGCTAGAGACGTGTTACGACGTCGTAAAATGTAGGAGATGTCATTAATGGTTTGAGTTACAGCCCGCGGGTGATGTCTCGTCCAACGTATGGAAGTATATTGATGTCTTATTAGTATATTTGGGGCGCTCTCATTGAACGGTTACGCATTAGACATCACTACTATGGACTGGAATCTCATGTATCGTTGCGTATATTTAGGGAGACACCATTGGGTTGCAAGCCTACCATATCTAATCAAGTTGGTTGCCTTGTAAACGTGATACACCGAACACAACATTCTGGGAGATCAGTTGTAGTACGTTAAGTCCTTGGTCATATTTTCTATAATTTATGACCAAGGTGTATATTCCAGTTCACAAATACTTGGTAAACCTTTATGCCTAGCGCACCTTTTTTTATTTCTTGTTAATTATAAAAGTAACTGCCAATGAAAAAATCTTACTCGTGTAGTTCTCTGGCCTCATTATTGTTTGGTAAATTTTAAAATTTCCACTTCTTCATTCTTTCTTTGAAAGGTCATCATGGCTGAATCGTCAAATTTGCCTCTTCCCTCCTTTGACGGATCTCGAGAACCTCCTCCTGAGGTCCCTCAATTTCCAGTTGGGCCCCTTGAAGCACAAGGTGCTAAACTCAGGATTGTCATCAATGTTCAACCCATCTCATCTCGACCACCACCTGAGGATTCTCCTTCGACGACATCGGAAGACACTAAGCCAGAAAGCCTCGAACCATCTGCATAGTTCACGGTCTTTTCTGAAAGGCCGCTCTTTGATCCAATTTTGGTCTCGCCTGAACAAGCTTATAATGCTTTTGATCGGCCTGGAATTCCCTTTTTCACTTCTCTAGTAGCATCTCACTCTACTATCTGTTTGTTATTTCCTGATGAAATGGCATCCAATGTAGAAGATGTTCCCTTCATGAGTGCTCCTCGGGGCGCTCTTGAGGAAACCACTGGCACTTACATCCCGGAAGGTGCTTCATCTGTGTTTCCCTCGGAAAGTGAGATGTTCAGTTCCATACCTCACAATTCAGGCGGTGTCACCAAAATACCTTCCAGTCAGGTTGTATCTATGCTTCCGCACGGTTATACCTCTTTGGGGAACCTTATTTCTAGAGCTTCCAATGGTACACCTTTATTCTCGGATCCCGTTTGGTCAACAGGTATTCCTCCATATTCCATCCCATTCATTTCGAATATGGTCATTGTGTATCAACCTCTTGTTCGACCCATGGTCACTATTGGTCAAATTACAGTTTCGATCGAATCCTCTATCTCATATTCGCCATATGATCGCAGTTCCACCACTGAGTGGAAAATCCATGGTTTCGCCTGTGCCTGGGGGTAATCTAACCTTATTTATGTACCTCCCATTTTGGGTGGGTGTTAAGCAGGTAAATCCTCTCTACGGATACAGACGATCCCTCTAGCCCTAGAGTGGGTCGAGAAACAAAGGGACATGATAGAGTTTTTCTTCCTAGTTATTGAATGAACAAAGGACATGGTAGATCGACCTACCTAGAGTCCAACATTGTCATTGTTGTTGTATTAGTGGTGGCCTCTCGTTCCTGCCTTGGCAAATCAAAATCCTTCAACCGTTACGCTCGGATACCTACACAGAGAACAAGAAACAAGAACAACATATGACATAATGGTTTCACTCATAACTACTAGCTAGTCAAAGAGGGCTAAGCATGTTGCATTAAGCATTTAACATAATAAAAAATGGGAACCAAACAATAGTCATGTATATAAATGAATATAAGGAAGAGTTACAACGAATGCTTTGATGTCACAGTCTCCTCCAGCAGGGTTTAGTCGAAGCGTGTCTCAGATGCTCGTTAGGGAATTCAGATGGGATGAAGGCATGGACTCAAGCTCTCTCATAAGTCATGGAATTAAGCTTCCTCAATGTAATTCCTTCTTATTCTATCTTCTTTATTAATTCAGCTATAATATGTTTAATTCTCCAAGTTCAGCTAGCTTGTTCTAAGAGAGATAGCTTCTTTTATAGAGGAAAAGGAGGAGGTTAGGATCCCTACAAAGGTGGGAGGGAGGCCTATCCTTTAGGGAGTTCCCATAAAAGGTTGAAACCATAAACCTAAAGGAGGGAGTCCATGGTTTTTCAATTCAACCACTCCCAATGACTCATCCTCGAGGTGGTTGGAGTGGAATCTCCGCCTCTATTTTTAAAAAAGAATTCCATAAGCAGCTTGGCGCGAGTCTCTAACTGGCACAGAGCACCAACTGGCGCGGGCCCTATGTTAATTTTCCCAATCGGCGCGGGGGTGTAACTGGCTACTCGCGCTAAGGAAAAAACAAGGTTTTTTACATCTCTGTTTAGGGAATTGTCAACAGAAGGAATATTGCTTTCATGTAAAGGGATGCAATGATGGTCTTGGCAAGGCATGAAACTTCTTATTGGTCATAGAAATGACCCTCCAATGTGCGAGTTGGGGAATGCAGGGACACTGACAAAATTTTGTGTAACAGATGCCCCCTAAAGCATGAGGTCCGAGAGAGAGGGAGGGGCGAAATGCTTTATGAGAACACATTCAAACCCAACACCGCTATTGGAAAACCTACAATTAAAAATACAACTGATATCTCTGGTACATGAATATGTGGCATGGGCACATCCATCCATAATAGAGTACATAAAAACTGAGATCCAAGGTATGGACGCAGCCATCTGGTAGCAAGGATCAACAAATAGACTTAGGTATGGTTGCAGCCATCCAATCAAGAGAGTCATGCAATAAGTCATGATAATCCACCAAAATCCGCAGCCTGGATTTTATCAAACAAAACCCAGGGTCTTGCGCTCCATCTCGACCCGAACAAGTACAATTTCAAGCATGCGAATATATGAGTTGAAGTCGAACATGCAGGGAAATCGTCTGATTACCAGACAATGATTAAAGTCTTTAACATACACGAGAGAAACCACCAATGATGACGATGGCCCTCAAGGTACAAAAGGTAAAATATACAGAATGTGAAAAATGATCTGACGTCGAACACCCACAGAATCACTCGATCAAAGGTCAATAATGTGAACCTTGCATCGAATGTGAAAAACCTGCCATTGAGGCATGTAGGCTCTAAGGTACCAGATGGGAGTCTCTAGATCAAATTCATGGATAATGAGCTGAAATCAATAGGAAGTGTGTTGGGTATGTGTTATATTCTTTCCACGACTAGCCCCATGTGCGGTATGCGGTCCCACTCATAGGTGGACCCATCCATGTTTTGTGCATGATTTTGCACATGGTTTTGGGGTACGATGGTTTTTGGCCCCTGGTATTTTGTAGATCCGGTCAAGGGAACTACGGTTATGTTCTAATCCAGGGTTAATGGATTGGGGTTTATGTATGCTTCGGCATGTATATATATGTGTTGTAACACTAAAAGGAATATAATGAAAATCAAGCTGGTCGTCCCAATTTGGGATCCAGGGGAAAATCTCTGAGTTTATCTATTTTTTGTTTTATGCTCTTGCTATTGTTTATTTTCTCTTATAAGATTCATGTGTAGATAATTTCTGTTCAGGGTTAAAACCTACATTTGGAATCAGAGATGTTTCGGCTTCAAGGGGACACCTTTGTTGATGAGGGTTTTTTTGCTTGGGCCTGAGGTAGACCCTGTTCAGTGGGAGATCTGCAGGATCGATTCTTGATGTGAAATAAGATGGCGAGCGGTGGAAAGATAGAGATCAAGAAATCTAATGGTCAGAGTTTTGAGTTGTGGAAGTTCAAGATGGAGGATCTACTGGTGGATAAAGATCAGTGGATCGCGGTAGATCCAGGTACTAAACCAACGGCAATGTCAGATGAAGATTGGAAGAAACTGGATCGGAAGGCTAAGAGCACAATACGGTTGTGTGTCTCAGATTCAGTATTATTGAATGTATCTGGGGAAGCTACGGTGAAGAATTTGTGGGAAAAACTTGGGACTTTGTACCAATCTAAGTCTTTGGTGAATGATTTGTTCCTACGAAAAAAGTTGTATAACCTGAGGATGAAGGATGGAGACTCGGTGACAGAGCATCTGAACGCCTCCAATACTGTGGTAAGTCAGCTGTCATCTGTTGATATTAAAATCTCAGATGAAGATAAGTGCATCAGTTTGTTGTGTTCTCTACCAGACTTGTGGGGCAGTCTGGTTATTTCAATAGGTAGCAATACAACTACCTTGAATTTTGATGACATTGTCTCAGCCTTGTTTTCGGAGGAAATGAGACGGAGAAATATGGAGGGTCAAAATGGAGATGCCTTATCTGTACGAGGAAGGTCCCAAAACAAAAACAAGAATAAGGTTTCGAGTGGGAGATCTAAATCTAGAGGGAGATCTAAATCTCCTGGAAAGTTTGTAAAGGTGTGCTGGAAATGCGGAAAGGAAGGGCACTACAAAAAGAACTGCAGATCTAAAGCTCCTGAGAAAGGAAAGGGATCTGATGATGCTCCTTCTGTAGAGGAAAAAACCACCTCGCATGAAGGTGGGGATGTGTATTTGGCTTCTTCTTCAAATACACATGTATATCATGAGTCATGGTTGATTGACTCAGCTGCATCTTTTCACTTTCCACCCTTATGTGAGTGGTTCTACGAAAGGAGAAATATGATGGTGGTGGATGTCTTCCTGGGATGATGGTGAAGGCTAATCCCTGACGTGGAAAGGTCAAGCTAAAGCTGCAAGGTGGAAGGATTATAACACTTCCTGGTGTTCTGCATATTCTTGCATTGGCCAGAAATCTGAATTTTGTAAGCAAGATGGATGATGCAGGTGTAAAAATAGTGTTCGAGAAAGATTCCTGCAAGATGTTCGGGGAGCACTGGTATTAATGCAGGGTGTTCGAACTGGAACTCTGTACAAGCTACAAGGTAGCACTGTTATTGATGGGTGTAACAGTTCTATGGTTCCTGAAAGTGGAGCTGGAAGCCTGAATGTTTTCTGAGTAGTGGCCATCATGCTATGGCATCGCACATTGCAACATTGAGAGAAGGGCCTTCGGATACTCCATAGAAATGGTATGGTAGAATATATGTCTAATTTCTCTCTGGATTTCGATTTCTGTGAACATTTTGTATATGGGAAACAGAATCGGGTGAGTTTTCCTTCTAGTGCTAAGAGGGCGAACAAGATATTAGAACTTGTGCGCAGTGATGTGTTTGGACCTGTTTCAGTTCCATCACTGGGAAAGTCTGTGTACTATGTTTCATTCATAGATGACTTTTCAAGGAATACATGGATATATTTCTTGAGGAAGAAATCTGAAGTCTTTGACAAATTTAAAGAATTTAAGGCTCTGGTGGAAAACCAGACAGAGAAGAAGATAAAGGCGTTGAGGAAAGATAATGGTGGGGAGTTCTGCAAGAAGGAATTTGAAGAGTTCTGTAAGAAGTGTGGTATAGCACGACAGAAGACTACTCCATACACACCTCAGCAAAATGGAGTTGCAGAAAGAATGAACATAACGCTGATGGAAAAGGCAAGAAGCATGCTCAGTGGTACCGGGTTAGGACAAGAATTCTGGGCAGAGGCAGTGGAGATTGCATGTTACTTAGTTAACAGATCACCTTCATTAGCGTTGGAGGATAAGACTCCACATGAGGTATGGACTGGTAAGAAACCCTCTCTTTCACATCTAAGGGTATTTGGATGTGATGCATATGTACATGTTCCAAAGGAGAAAATGACCAACTTGGATAATAAATCTGAAAGGTGCATCTTTATTGGGTATAAGGATGGTTTAAAGGGTTACAAGCTTTGGAACCCAGAAACAAGGAAGGTTGTGTACAGCCGAGATGTGGTGTTTAGAGAAGTGAAAGATGTTGTTAAACATGAATTCCTACCAAAGGAACCCGAGAAGATAGAGTTTGAGATAAAGGAGGATGAATCAGACTCTACAACAGAAGAAGACTCAGAAGATGAAGAGCCACAAACTCCAGCTTTGAGAAGATCAGTTCGGGAAAGAAGGCAACCGGAAAGGTATAGTCCATCTGCTTTCTGTTCAGGTTTTGCCTTAACTATAACTGATGATGAACCCAGAACTGTCAGGGAGGCAGTAGATTCAGAGGATGGAAAACTCTGGAAGGAGGCCATGGTTGATGAAATGGCATCCTTGCACAAAAACGATGCATGGGATCTGGTGGAGTTGCCGGCTGGAAGGAATCCCATTGGGAGCAAATGGGTGTTTAAGAAGAAGATGAATGTAGAAGGCAAGGTGGAGAAATACAAAGCTCGATTGGTAGCGAAAGGTTATTCCCAGGTGCCGGGAATCGATTTTGGTGATATTTTTTCTCCTGTTGCCAAAGTTACTTCTATTAGATTACTTTTATCTGTTGCTGCTGCATTTGATTTTGAGATAGAACATATGGATGTGAAGACAACATTTCTTCACGGGGATCTAGAAGAGGAGATCTACATGAAGCAACCTGAAGGCTTTATGGTGAAGGGTAAGAAAGAACTGGTATGCAGGTTGAAGAAGTCTCTGTATGGGTTAAAACAGTCACCAAGGATGTGGTATCAGAAATTTGATACCTATATACTGGGACTTGGCTTCACCAGAAGCAAGGAGGATCACTGTGTTTATTTTAAATTAATTGGTGACCGTGTTATTTATTTGGTCTTGTATGTGGATGATATGTTTTTGATTGGAAATGACAAAGAAATTATCCAAGATTTGAAGACCTAGTTGTTCTCCAAATTCGACATGAAGGATCTTGGTGCTGCAAACTATATTTTGGGCATGGAAATTAAGAGAGATCGGGCAAAGAGGAAGCTCTGGTTAAACCAGAGGAAGTATGTCGAGACTATATTGCAGAGGTTCAATATGCAGGATAGTAAACCGGTGAAAGTTCCTATTCTTGTAGGTGTAAAGCTATCTGCTGAACAGTGTCCCAAGACACAAGAAGAAGAGGAGGATATGTCCCGTGTTCCATATGCAAGTGCAGTGGGTAGCCTGATGTATGCAATGGTTTGCACTAGACCAGACATTGCACATGCAGTGGGAGTATTGAGCAGGTTTATGTCAAACCCAGGAAAGGAGCATTGGACAACAGTGAAGCGGGTTTTCAGATATTTACGTGGCACTAGTGATTATGGCTTGTGCTACCAGGGAAGACCAGGATTGGAAAGAATGTTGGACATTCGTGGTTTTGTTGATGCAGATTGGGCTGGAGATCTGGACCAAAGAAGATCTACAAGTGGGTATGTGTTTAGCCTATTTGGAGGTGCAGTCAGTTGGATGAGTAAAAGATAGTCTATAGTGGCACTTTCAACTACAGAGGCAGAATACATAGCAGCCACTCATGCAAGAAAGGAAGCAGTTTGGTTGCAGAGATTGTGTTCAAGTATGGGGTTGGTACAACAAGCTATAAGAATAGACTGTGATAGCCAAAGTGCAATTTTCTTGGCTAAGAACCCTGCTTATCATTCAAAGACAAAGCAAATTGATGTTCAATATCACTTTGTTAGAGATATGGTTGAGGCTAAAAGGGTGTTGCTGGTAAAGGTGGACACTTTGAAGAATGTTGCAGATGCATTGACGAAGTCTGTGAGCACTCAGAAGTTCTCTTGGTGTAGAGAAACAATGGGTGTTGAAGAATTGGCCCAATGACTAAGATCTCCTGTGGCCCCTCAGAAAGAAAAACAAGTGTGAGAATGTAGGTATGTTATATTCTTTTCCACGACTAGCTCCATGTGTGTTGGCACGCTGGTGGCCTCAAGTGCAACAAGGGGTCATAGTGGGGTAAGAAGGTCTCAAGAAAAAATTTTGCATGCGGTCCCACTCATAGGCGGACCCACCCATGTTTTGTGCATGAGTTTGCACATGGTTTTGGGGTGCGATGGTTTTCGGCCCCTGGTATTTTGTAGATCCGGTCAAGGGAACTATGGTTATGTTCTAATCCAGGGTTAATGGATTGGGGTTTATGTATGCTTCGGCATGTATATATATGTGTTGTAACACTAAAAGGAATATAATGAAAATCAAGTTGGTCGTCCCGATTTGGGATCCATGGGAAAATCTCTGAGTTTATCTGTTTTTTGTTTTATGCTCTTGCTATTGTTTATTTTCTGTTATAAGATTCGTGTGTAGATAATTTATGTTCGAGGTTAAAACCTACAAAGTGACCTGGTCGAAGGAGGGCCATAATATTTCCCACATCATTGACACGATACAAAGTAACATGACGATGAACAGGATCAACAGAGAATCAGAGGGAGGTTGAAAACTGCAGAGGCAAACTTCTCTTGAACATATCAGTGACATGACAATGGATTTGGCAGTATTTGAAATCAAGGGATCCGAGGTCATGGTGATGTGGAAAAGAGAAAATGAGAGGTCAAAAGAGATTACCCAAACCCATGGAGGCAAAAATGATGAAATGAGATGTCCCCAACCCGACACAAATGCATACAAGTGTCATGTTCAAGAGTGACATACTACCAACACAACTAGAACTGGGTTTCATTTTCCCCCACCATTTCTGGCGAGTACCCCAATTATTTTTTAAAACAAGCTTGAAGGGGATAGCATATGCTAGTAATGTAAGTTTGTCCTTTAGAAAAATCCATACTAGTACATTTTACGAGCCATAGGAAGGAGGAACTCGAGTAACATCATGGCGACGAAGTCCAATGTCATCAGGGTTTAACGAGTCTGACAAGGGGAGAACTCGACATTTTTTCATGTTTAGAGAGTTTGAAAAAAAGGCAAAAAGGAAACTCCAGCAGTCCCTTTTCGTAAGTAGTCTCACAGATCCAAAAAGGTAGAAAACTATGTCTGAGACAACCTCTTAGTCACGATAGGCTAAGGTATTCCTTTTTCGTAAATAATCCATCCCAACCTGAAAAAGGGGTAAATGTATACTGGGTAGATATCGTTTCGCAACCATTTAACGAGTTCAAAATGACAAGAATCTTGGCAATATTTTCAATTTTAGAGAGTCAGAAAAGAGCTGAAAGATGACTCCAGTAGTTAATTTTTCATGTTTTTACCGAGTTTGAAAAAGTATAAAATATAACTCGTTACTTCATCATTGTCGAATGAAAACCTGTTGCTGCACAAGAGACACATGTAAAACCCATTTCTTGAAAATAACATAATAAAATAATCAAAAAATATGTCTTAAAACCTAATTAGGGTTGTGAAAAAGTTATAAAATGCCAAAAATGGTAAAAATAATTTCCTTTCATTTTTTACCTCTTGTGGAGCAATAGTTACCCATTTTACTGTGTAATCTTGCGGTGATGATAGCGGCCAATCCAGCAGACCAAACTCAAATCCGTCAGTTCTAGGTAAGAGCCGAGATCGCTCCCTCCATTTTAAGTTATTTCTTACTACCTGCAACTTCCAATTTTGAATTCTAGGAGAGGAAATGTGATATTAGGGGGTGGCAGTTGGCGCAGGTTTCAGGCACAGAGTCGCGCCAACCGCCCAATTTTCTACACTAGGGTGCGCCAATGGCGCAAACCATTTTTTGTGCAAAATGAAAGTCAAATACTCCAATTATTCACAATTCTAAGGTTAAAAAATGGCTAATACCATTCATATGAATGTGTTTGTAGGTAGAAAGTAGCAACAGGAACACATGGAAGAGGACGAGCTTGCCATGGAAAATGAGAGATGCATGGAAGCTCTCAGAGATTGTGGACTGAAGAAATTATTCTTGAAACTGTGTCTCTGAGCTCAACCAAAGCTGCTACAATACTTGATCATCATATTGGATGAGGATCAGGAAAAGTTCATCCTTCGAGATCAGGGACTTGAGATTGATGTTTCTGACGTCTACTTTATCATCGGATTGTCGCAGAGGGGAGCAGCACCAGACCTAACCGGTACCTGACCTTGCATGGAGAGTATGTCCATGGTAATGGACAGGGTATGCTAAGGGGCATGGAAGGGAACACGAAGTGGGAAAGTTGATATCCAAACTATCCTAGACTTAGCACTAAAAGTAGTGCTACATACCATCACACAAGCTACAGGATCGCAAACACTACACGAAGCAACAAAAACACAGTTGCTTCTTGCTGTAGACTGCTTGACACCGACCATCTACAACTGGGTAGAGGCCGTGACAATAAACATCAAACACCAGCTAATAAAATGCAAGAAGGGAAAATTGAAGAAATTTGGTTATGGCTCTATCCTAGTATCATTCTTCCTGGAATGACTACCAATTTTTTAGTGTCAGGAGGTCATAGTTCCAACACCACCAGCAAGAGAACCATGGATGGCCCGATGGGTAGCTCTGATGCCAAGGGTAGGGGGCGGTCAACATATGTCCTAGAGACCGGAGTTTTTTGATTGGCTCTGCCAACAATTGATTGTCATGGAGGACTAACCCTACTCTGGTACAAATTTCATGGATGATCTGGACCTCCCACTTTCGGAGGGAGAGGATTGGGATGAAGATTTAGGTGAGACTCATTTTTTTTTTTATGAGTATTACAATTTTTTATTTATGCATGTTTTGAAATTAAATCCATGTGTTTGTAGATGTTGGCCCAGAGAGACCCACAGGTATGTCATTGATAGCGAGACGAATCCCTCTCGATTTCGACCCTCATGGGGAGGGCGGCGAGGAAGATGAGATTGTGCGCAATCTGGAGGGAATGACATGAGGAGTCCCTGACTATGCACGATTTGACGATGTTTCTCATGCCTACCAGAGACATATCATAGGGGTTCCCAGCTGAATTCACCGCTTGCTAAGGCGGCTTGTACGGGCAATGACATGCTACCATGAGCATGACGTTGATTAGACACCTAGGTTTTATCTACATATTTTGAGAGACATGATGTCTCAGGATGTAACATAAACACACATATATTTTTGAAGTTATGATGCACAATGATGCAAACATGCGATATCTATATATATATATATATACATCTATTTTCCTACATGGATATTTTACATATGATGATCATTTTACAAATTACGCAAATGTCTATCTAATACAATGATAGCCACTGTATCAGTTAATGCATTCATTCGTCTAGGAATATGTTGATATGTAATAAAATCAAAGTGTCTTTCTAGCAAACGAATACATAAATACAATCTTAGAATGTATGGAGTTCTAACTGAATAATGACCATTGAGCTGAAGAACGAAAAGTTGTGAATGTAGGTTTACAAGCAATGCGCGTATGCCAGGGTTGATTGCTTTAGTTAATAGCTCAATGACAGCGCTATATTTGGTGACATTGTTTGTAGTTCATCCTAAACAAATACCTTGCATATCTATCGACTCACCAGCAGGATCTTAAATTACCCAGGCTGCCGAAGAAAAATTCTTGGTACTGCGGGAAGCACCATCCACGAAACCGACATAAGGGGTAATAAACATCTGCACAATAAGCAAGACCCAATAAGCAGGAAAACACTCATAAAGCACACCAAAACAAAACATGTACAAAAATGAAAACAACACCTATGTACACCAATTATGCATGAATGACTCACGCATAATATTTTTTGAGATACAACCCATTTATGGGTTGTTCAAGAGGATGACCTTTGTAATCAATAAGCTCATAGGCCCCATTCTGCAATACACGATTAATGATGTAGGGCCCATGCCACATGGGTTGAAATTTTCCTACCCCCAGCTTGTCATGAGCTTGGTCATACAGGAGGATGAGATTTCCTTGAACGAAAGAACGAGGGGAAACTGACTGGTCAAAATGATCTTTGACCCAATTCTTCTATGCTTCGATAACCAGAGCAGCAAAGTGGTGGGATTCATCCAGCCTTTCTAAATAAAAGAGACGCTCTTCTTCTGGTGAAGTATTTGGCAGTAATTCAACAACCAACTTGAGCGAAGGTATTTCACATTCAATCGGGAGAGTAGCTTCTAGGCCATAAACCAACTAGAAAGGAGTGAACCAGGTTGCGTTATTAACTGAGGTTCAGTATTCCCAAAGAGCCAAAAATTACATGAGATGCTAATTGGGTTTGTGGATCCCAATTGCACGTTGAAGCATGGTGACAAGAATTTTGTTCACAGCTTCAACCTGGCCATTGGCTTGAGGGTAGTACGACGTTGAGTTGTCGCGATGCAGACCCAACTTAGAAGTCAACTCCGCCACCATATAATGCCAAAAATGGGAACCATGATTGATAACGATGGCTTGAGGGGTCCTAGCAATGATGTGATTGAATATGAACTAAGCATCTGTCTTACCGTCGGCAGCAAGTGTAGGCATTGCTTCGGCCCATTTGGTGAAGTAGTCCATGGATACGATAATATAGGCATACCCCCCGGCCCAGTGAGGGTTATGCGTCATAAAATTGATGCCCCACTTTGCAAAGGGACCAACGGTAACGACAAGATGAAGAGGGACAGGTGGCGCACACATCTTGCGTTGATAAATCTGGCAATTATGACATTTACGAACTGCGACAATGCAGTCTTTGAAAATAGAAGGCCAAAAATAACTAGCGCGAAGAACGTTTTGTGCAGTAGCATAACCAGACATGTGACCGCCATAGGCGCCACTATGACAATCATTTAGGGCTTTCTCAGCCTCCTCGAGAGTCAAACATTGACGGAGTATGGAATCGATTCCAATGCAATAGAGTGTATCTCCAACTATACGATAAGGTTGCGACTGATGTCAGATGAGTCGGCGGGCATCCTTCGTCAAATTAGATCTGAAAGACGAAGTCTGGAGATAGATGATGATATCACCGTACCAAGGATCGAGGGTGCTAATCAAGAAAATTTAATCGTCTGGAATGGATTCCTCAGAACGAGAAGGAGCAGAGTTGGAAGGGAGAGAACATAGTAAATCAACAAAGACTAATGATTTCTTAGACTTGGCAGCAGTAAATTCCAAATCAAACTCTTGGAGGATAACAATTCACTTCGAGTATTTCCCCCCGCAGCAATTGTTGAGACAATATGTAGGTCATAGAGTTGCAATCAGAAATCACATTCATTGTGCGCAAAATAATATAATGACGAAAATGTTGGAATACTTGAACTGCAGCTAACGCTAACTTCTCAACATGTGCATAACGTGTTTCCGAGTCAAGAAGGTTATGACACAAGTAATAAATAACATGCTCATGACCATCATCATCATCTTGTACCAAAACCATGGAAATCGTGCTGAAAGCGGTAGCTAAATAGAGGGAAAAATCATGATGATAATTTGGAAGGTAGAGCAGAGGAGCATTGACATGCAATGTTTTCAACACATCAAAATATTTCTGATCGATTTCATCCCAAAAAAAAGGGACACTCTGCTTCAACAATCGTATGAATCCTTTAGCTACTTTGGCATAGTTAGGTATAAAACGACGTAGAAAATTAGCTTTCCCTTGTAAACTCTACAACTGATGCAACGAGGAAGGAGAGGGGAGATTGAAAATAGCCTCAACTTTGAGTGGACTGAGGCGAATTCCATCTTTGGACATGATAAACCCTAAGAGTCTACTGGAATCAACGCAGAAGACACACTTTTGCGGATTAAGCCGAATGTTATAGTGTCTACAACGAAGAAAAATCTGAGGAAGATGGTCAGGATGATCCCTACGCTTAGCTGAATGAGCCAGAAGGTCATCCAGATAAGGTTGAACAATGTGACGAATATCATGAAAGGCATAGGACATAACGCGCTGAAATGTGGCCCCAGCATTCTTTAAACCAAAAGCAAGCTTCTTATATGCAAAGGTACCCCAAGGACAGATGAAGGCAGTCTTGTGTTGATCAGTCGGGAGAATGTTTAGCTGATTATAACCAGAAAAACCATCCATGAGGGAAAAAATCTCTCTCCCGGAACAGTTGTCAATGATTTTATCGATGAAGAGAGTAGGATAATTATCTTTGGGACAAGCTCGATTGATATCAAAATAGTCAACACAGACACGAATTGTGCCCTATTTCTTATCTAAAGGAACGATATTAGAGACCCATTTTGTCAATGGAATCGGATAAATGAAACCAGCTTTGAGAAGCTTTTCCACTTCAGCCTTAATGGCAACAGCTTTCCTAGGATGCACCAGACGAAGACGTTGATGAGCAGGTTTCAAACCAGGATAGGTAGGAATTTCATGCACCTTGATTCTAGGATCAATGCCAGGCATTTCTTCGTAGGACCATGCAAAGAAATCATGGAATTCATGGAAAAGGCTAGTGTAAACTTATCGTTTAGCGGAAGAATAAGTGACCCCGATATGGATGTTATCGACGATTCCCAATTTAACAAAAATTTCAATAGGCATCATCTGTGTAATGTTACTCAAGTTACATGTAATGTCCCAAAATGGAAATCAACAGAATTTTTCTCCGCTGAAGTGTTCCTTTGTCATAAATATGAACAAGGCTATGTCAGAGATTGACTGAGAGGGCTTTTACCAAGTATTTCACCTCTAAAGAGAGGGTGAGAATCGGAGGCTATCTGGCCCTAGCTCAGGCTCTGCCTATAGCTATGTAAATATTTCTTCCTTAGGAAGATATTGCTCAAGGGAATAAGCTACAACAATATGCAAAACATAAGCATGAAGAGAACTTGCTCAAACTTCTAAAAATTCCAGAGAACTCATAGCCATCTTATTGAAATAATAGCAGCTGCAAATGTATACAAAATCTTGAGGGAAATGATTCTCAAGATGAACAATAGCAATCCTCAAGACAGAAGTACAATAGTCATGAAATAAACACAGCTACACAAGTGAACCCCAGCTATGACTGCGCAGTAACATGGAGACACTGCAACATGTAAAATGGTAATGAAATGATATTACAATAATAGCTCAAGAAATGAGGGGGAGCATGCTCTCAACCCCTGAAAACACTACTATAACACTAATACACAATCCTTAGAAGGATTGGCTGCAATACATGTATAAAATATGAAAATACAATAATGTCGGAGTTGATGGGTAGTTGTAGCAACTCAAAATATACAATAGAAGGAGGAGAATGAATATGGCCTACAAACTGAAACAACCTCCTCCAATGGATTCCTTGAGTGCAAGGTTGATCCTACCACAAGAAATCTCTACCTCCAAAATGGTGGAGCAAACCCCCACAACAGACAAACTTTGAGATAACACAGTCTATGGAAGGGACTGCACTGATGAAGGTGGGAGAAGCTGGGCCTTCTGCCAAAATATGCAAATCATCTCTAGAAACCCTCCTTGCTAATCCTCCCAAAGAATAGGAACTCCTTCCTATGAGAAATGATCCAAGGAATGGTGTTGTGGAATCTCCCCCACAACAATACCTGTAACACAACCCAGTGACTGCGCTATAGATGAAGAAGTGGCTATGGCCAAATGCCTGAATATGGAGAAATGAAGAGCAATCCTCTTTGAGCTACTCAAGAGAGGAGAGGAACTCCTAAATAGTAATCCCTCGTGCCAAAGGCACTGTAATTCAGCTGAACAGCTGGAGATTTCAAATAGACTCAAAGTCCAAATCTTCAATAATGCTCTCTATGGCTGCCTCATCCTCCTTATATGAAAATGATGTCTCTATGCCATGGACACCACCCTATTAGGGTTTCCTTTCTCTAGAATTTTCCTCCCTTTCTAACTGCGCTGGCTTCCCAAGCAAGCTACACCCTCTTGTGCTCGTTGTTGACTTGGTCAACATGACTTCATCCTCATGTGTTTGCCCCCTTTTTACACTAGGAGGTGCAAAAATGGCTACTCCATGGATCCCTTCCCACTTCATGTGGAATTTTATTTATGCAAATGGGTCTCCTCACCCATTTTATTTATCTCGTAGATAATATGAGCAAAATTTAATGTTCCAATTTATTTCAGAAATGTCAATAGGCATCGTATGTGTAATGTTACTCAAGTTAACTTCCGAAAAAACTTCATGGATCTGAACAGGCATTTGAAGCGGAGGAGAAGTAACCTGAGAAGAAAAACACTCAAGACAGGTAGACATGGCCTCGAGACTTAGCAGAAACGAGGAACGATGATGACCATCGTCCCATGGTAGATCTTCGAGAGACATGGTTTCCACGATGGCCTCATTAGAGGGAAACACTTCTTTCAAAGAATCAGGTGAATTAGAATCACCAAGCCAAGGGGATTGAGAATAAATGTCAAGAGACATGCTTGAAGGAGCATAATCAGAGGATGGAGTATCCGAAGCTGATATGAGTTCACAATAATCAATTTAAATTGGACTCAACAACATCGAATCTCTGAAAGAATAGATCTTTTCAGGCGAAGGGATAACCCATGGGTCATCAGTTCGAGAAATCATGTTGACTTGAACATTATTTGGTGGTGGAAGGAGAAAAACACCCATGAGGGCAGGATCCTTGAAAATGCCTGGCCCTATGCTCTGATAGGGAGTAGGAATCTTATCCACGTACGGAACGTTGTTCTCGGAAGAAGAAGTGAAAAAAGACAATTGATCGACAGTAATAATCTTTCCTTCTTGTGGGAATTTCAAAACACGAAAGAGAGTGGACGGAACACACAACATGGCATGGGTCCAACTGCGACTAGGGAGAAGATTATAATTGAGCTTAGCGTCAACGACTTCAAACTCAACATTGATTGTCTTCCCTTCCAATGTAATCAGAAAACTAGCGAGAACACCAAGAGGTTTAGACTCTCTTCCATCAAATGCTTCAAGGGCATTGGGTGAAGAAATGAGAGCTGGAGAACCAATGGATTTCCAACAAGTATATGATATAACACAGGTAGATGCACCCTCATCCGCAACTGCTCGGTGAATATTCAAACCATTAATACCAACTTGAATGATGAGCGCAATTTGGTGCGGGAGTCGCTGGACGAAATTCTCTAAATCAAAAGCGAGAAGGGTAGTATCGGCAGGATCAACCCAACCTATTGCAGATAACAAAGCCCTCCGTTGAGAAAAACAACTCTGAATTACTTCTAAAGCAAACATTACAGATGGTGTCTAAGCCAAATCTTCAACAATATTGTAATTCTGAGTAGCACGAGCGTTAGGATTATACAAAGACTTGCGGAGTACACCTTTAGAAGGTGGTCGTACAACAGATTCATCATTAGGCTGTTCAATCTCAAGAGGGCCATAAATAGGCAGAGGAGGAGGACCATTAGCGATCTCCTTCCCTACTTCCTGATGCGAGCTGAAATAATCTTTCGATCGAGTAGCAATAGAAACGGGTGCAGAACCATTCATCATGAAGACCTCGGAAGCCAAATGGGGTAGGGGTGAGGTCTCTCTACCATCTGGGTTTGCTGAGATGGGAAAGGTTCTTTAAGAATGGCCAGAGCTCCTTAGGTGCCTTTGAGCAATCGACTCACTTCAGACCGTCAAGGATACTCCTTGGTGAAGTGCTCTTCATCACAAATCAAACAAGGATACTTCAATTTGTGTTTAGAACCATCAGCAGAATGAGGTTTCAGAGAATCCTATTTCGAGGTATCGGCTTTGGCCTTACCTTTACCCTTCTTATTACCTCTAGAAGTGTTATCCGTAGGATTGGCCTGAACGGCATTCACTTCTGTGGGTTTTCCAGAATTCGAGGTTGACTAAGAAGCAACATTATTGGAAGAAGTAGAATTTTGCTTCCCAGAATTGGATGAAGAATACTTCTAAGAAGTCTGAGATTCGGAACCAATAATACCATTGATGGATGGAGTCACTGGTGGTTTATAAGTTCCAGGTCTGTAATATTCCAAATTGGAAATAGCAGCAATATAAAACACAATTATGTAAAACACAGAAAATTTGAATATGACATGAGAGGGATCAATATGCAACCATCATTTTATTAAGATATCAGCATAAATATAGAAAAATATCATGAGGGACAAGCCACTCAAGCAATAGGAACAAGCCTCCAATGATAAAAGCAATCAACACATGAGTTGTTGCAACTGTATAGAATGTTGAAGAGCAGTGAAAGCACTGTCTATATCAGTGTAGTTGCTGCTGTAAACATACATGAATGAAATATGGCTGATAGAAACAAAATAAATTCCCAGCAAAGAATATGTGGGCTCCAATACAAGATTTCTAGCCAACCTAGAAAAGATTGCTAGAAATACCAAGAAATTTACAATGTGCCAAATAACCCTGGGGTTGAGATGACGCTGCAAACTAGACCTGATATGAAATGAGGCTATGAAAAATATGAAATGGTTATGTCCTCCTCAAATGGTATTTCTAAATAGAAGTCTACTCCCTCAACTCAGAAATAGACCCTCCTGATGAGCTCAATGAACCCTCCCAGCAATTGCCTTCAAAAATAACATAGTTTGGAAATGTGACTACATTTTGAGGGATGATAGATGGTTGGCCTTATGCCAAAGATGTGTAAATATGCTCAGTAGCCCTCCTTGCTGATCCTCCAATTGATAGGCTACCTCTCTACTAAAAAACAAGCCCAAAAACAGCTCTATGTGGTCCTCCTTTGTTGCACCCTGCAACACAACCCAACTCTAAACAGAAACCGCACTATAGCTGAAGGAGGTAGCTTGGCTAGAATGCTAGAATGAGGAAATGTAGCTCAAGAACATCTCCTTCCCTAAGGATGAGGTAGGGATTCCCAATCATGAACACCCTTGTGCTAAACAGCATTGCAACGCTGCTAAACAACAAGAGGAAGCAAAGTCTAAGTAGACCAATATCAAATGATAATCTAAAAAAATGAATAGCAATGGTTGTCATCCCCTCCATATATATCATGAGAGCCTACTCACATTGGGTCCCATCCATAATTGCCACCAAGCTCATGCAATGTTTCCTCCACTAAAACTGCGATGTCTTATCATAAAGGCCACTCCTCCATGACAACGATGTTGATTTGGTCAAAGTTGACTGAATCAACATGATCCAGACCCTATTCACACCCAAAGGTGCTTAATCCAGCTTCTTATTCTTCCTCCTTTCACATTAGGAGTGTTATTATTCCTTCTAAAGGGGTTTTATGAGCCTCCCCACCCACTTATTCACCTACCTAGTGATAAAACAAACTATAATATTCCATTTAGATGAAGGCTAAATTTTTGGAATATTATAGTCCTCCCCTCCAAAATGTTGCTTGTCCTCAAGCAACTATAAAGGTGGAGAAAAATTCCTCCCTTCCTCTTCTTGTGGCCTCCTCATCAATAGTTCCCACCACAACTCAACATAATCTGCAATAAATCTACCCTCCAATGGTTCCTCCCAAGCATGCAAAACCAAATGGTGTACATCATGAAAAAGTGGAAGGTGTAAGTGGAAACCTTCGTGTTTTCCAATGGCCTCCTCAAGGTAAGAGTGATGATAAGCATAGGGAATCTCATACCCAATGAGAGTCTCCCATACCCATGCTATCATCCAAATGAAATGAGCCATTCTAGGTAGCTCATCAAAAAAGTCCTCAACCCCTGGTTTATGCAATGTGTTGGGGCTGCTTGGAGAGATTAGATATTCCCATCCAAGTTTTTTCTCTCTCCATTTATGGTAAGTATGGGGCTGTTGCTGATCTTGGGTTGAAATTTCATGGCCTCCAAGAATGGCCCAAGTTACCCCACAAAACAAATCATCCATGAAGTGCCTCCTCCAAGAACTCAAGTTCTCCAAATGGCTCCTCCCACATGAAGAAAAGAGATGTAGTGTGGCAATCATGGTTTGCCTATTGTTTCTCTTGAAACATACAACATGTAAAGTAGGGAGAATCACACTCCCAATGGGCACCTCCAACTCTTGTCCCACTCTCCAAACAAAGCTCCCCATGAACATAAGAATATCAACAATATACGGAAGCAAAAACCAATGAAAACAAGTTTCCATATGACAAGCGGAAAGTGGATCATAGTTCCACACATGGAACCAGCGCAGTGCATCCCTTTCCTGCCTCAAAAAAAAAAATAACAAGTGCCTTTCCAGCCAATTTTTTTTTGCCACAATCATCCCATAAGATGGAATCATGAATGTAAAATGTGGTGTCAATGGTGCACACCAAGAATCATGTGGCTTCTCGCACAAACCATCGATAGAATGGCCAATATCACTGCTGCAAATGGCCTAAAGTACATGAAAATACAATATACGAGAAGGAAGGATCCTCCTTGGTACAATATGTTGCTCATATAAAGTAAATAAGTACAAGTCATAATGCAAAAATGTACCTTCTCTACTATGTACTTTGGTCATTGAGTTGAAATGTCTCGATTGAAAGCTCTCCCTCACCCCCAATGAGTAGGGAAGTGGTTTTGAAATCCTCTCTATCACCATCCAAGCTATGCATCTCTCCAAATGCTGGTATATATCCTGTTGGATGCCCTCCCAAGTGAACTCCTCCATCAAAGAATGGGATGCATCAAAGTGCATGGAAATAAAGTCCACATGTGTTGCATGTAGTAGCTTCCTCTTAAGCTCAGAAAATATAGTCAAGAAGACTCTACCATAAGAATATATGACCTCTCCAACCACCATGTATCCATCATCTCCATTCGGGTCATCAAGAATCATGCAAGCACCAAGATCCTTGGAGTACTCTACCAAGAGTTGAGATCTCCAATATGGATCAATCCTCCTAAGAGACAACGCTGATGATCTGAAACGTGAAGATCCCCACATGTTGTTGTCTTCTCCTTTGAAATCCCTCATGCCAAATTCATCCTCCAAAATGCTTCCATGCCCATCATGCAGCTGCTCATGCTCAAATAGAAGTGGTGACTTTTGTAAGTTGGCCTCCCATGAGAAGCTACCATCCAAAAAGAACCTCTTGATCTTGGCCAATGTAAGCATGAGTGGCCTCCATTCACTCCCATGTATGGAGGATCCCTTCCTCAAGGGAAGTACCCTCTGTTTCTCCAAATCCATGGAGCAGCTCCCTCGCACCATGAAGGTGCCATTGTCCATCACTGCAGCAACTTCTGTCAGCACAGTATATGTAGTGAGAGTGGGTGATGCTGAAAATGGGAGAATTTCTCTCTCCTCCTTGAGTCCATCCCAAACTCTTTGCGTTGTACCGGACTCCTCCAAGGTCTTCATCCCTCCAGAATCTAAGAGTGGTGAACCAAATGGGAAAATTTATCCCACCAACTCTAGATCTGGTGGCCTCCTAGGTGGAATGCCCCCATGTAGTGAGACATCAAAATTTGAAGTGGACTGTATATATGAGTGGACTGATTTGTCCCTCTCTTCACTGCGCAATATAGTCTCCTTATTTTTCGCAGAAACCTCCTGAAATATATAAGGGTGAATGCTCATCATCCCTTGATGTTGATCATTCCTATCTTCCCCTTCCATCTCACAATCCACAAAAGTTGATGCATGCTGCTCCTGAATTGTGTCTT
The DNA here is from genome assembly GCA_034641835.2 of Pinus albicaulis. Taxonomy (NCBI): domain Eukaryota; kingdom Viridiplantae; phylum Streptophyta; class Pinopsida; order Pinales; family Pinaceae; genus Pinus; species Pinus albicaulis. The sequence goes on from JAXQQM020070351.1 coordinate 88,677, forward strand.
GGTTCCCACATGTTGAATCATTTGGAACTCCTTGCAAAGACACAAGGTCTACTCTAATGGAAGCAATGGCTCCTTTTCCACATCCATGTGGTGATGGATCTTCTCCCAAAGGTACAGTGTTGTTAGCTCTTCTCTACTCATCCTCTTCATCAATATTTGAGAATGCCTAATCATCAATGAGAGACCCTTCATCTTGGTCTTCCCTTGAAGGAGGAAACTTTATGTCTTGATCTTCTACAGAAGAGGGATCTTCAAGAAGTGGGGATCTTGACCTTGGCAAGGCATCATGCATGTTTTTATCCCCTTCAACAGAAATAAGGAGTGGAGTGGGCAGAATAGATCTCTCCGACTCATGCAAAGGTTTTGATTTTTTGGGTTCAACAAATGATGTTTTACAATGTTTAATATCAAATCTTCTCACTAATTTCTTAGTGAACCCAACATAAGTGTTTACATTTTCATGTTTAAATGAAGAAGAACTACAAAACCACCAATCATGGGCCATACCTTTGAGGTGTAGCGCTGCTACTCTGATGGACTCCTTTTCTGAAACTTGGTGTATCTGGAAATAGGAATCTAACTCCTTCACCCAAGCTTTGGCTGTGCACTTTGCTGATCCATCAAAGTTAAATAGAAAGATTCTACCTCTCTTGCTTCTATTATGATTGTTGGACCTTCTGTCTTCCTTGAGTTGGAAAAACCCTTGGAAGTCCAAGTGCTCTTTGAATCTCCATGATTGAGACTCATACTCCTGAAGATAGTTACTCAAGGTCTCCTCCCTTGGTGCATCTTCTTCCTCCATCTTTCTTGCAATGAATGTGGGCAATAAAATGCACTATGGATTTGCATGTGTGGTTGAATGCTCACACCCATCATGTAAATATCTGGGGCTTTCTCTACTTTCAAACCCTCTTGGAAATTTTCTACACTTCTCCCCTTTCATCTCCTTGAGATCTTCTTTGATAATTTTCATAGTTTGGAAAAGAAGCTGGCAGATCCTCTCTTCCTTTATTTCTCCAAATAATGGAGTCTTGAATTTGTTTCTTTTGTGTAACTTCTCTTCTCTGTGAGAAGAAGGTTCTCCTTCAAATGGCATAGTGTCTCGAATGGACAAGCTGAGCCAAGATTATGCTCTGATACCACTGTAATATTCCAAATTGGAAATAACAGCAATATAAAACATAATTATGTAAAAAACATAAAATCTGAATATGACATGAGAGGGATCAAGATGAAGCCATCATTTTATTAATATATCAGCATAAATATGTAAAAATATCATGAGGGACAAGCCACTCAAGCAATAGGAACAATCCTCCAATGATAAAAGCAATCAACACATGAGTTGCTGCAACTGTATAGAATGTTGGAGAGCAGTGAAAACGCTGAATATATCAGTGTAGCTGCTACTGTAAACATACATGAATGAAATATGGCTGATAGAAACAAAATAAATTCCCAGTAAAGAATATGTAGGCTCCAATACAAGATTTCTAGCCAACCCGGAAAATATTGCTAGAAATACCAAGAAATGTACAATGTGCCAAATAACCCTAGGGTTGAGATGACACTGAAAACTATATCTGATATGAAATGAGGCTATGATAGATATGAAATGGTGATGTCCTCCTCCAATGGTATTTATAAATAGAAGGCTGATCCCTTAACTCAGAAATAGACCCTCCTGATGAGCTCAATGAACCCTCCCAGCAATTGCCTCCAAAAATAACGCAGTTCAGAAATGTGACTACGCTGTGAGGGATGATAGATGGTTGGCCTGATGTAAAGGATGTGTAAATATTCCCAGGATCCCTCCTTGCTGATCCTCCTATGGACAGGCTACCTCTCTACTGAAAAACAAGCCAAGAAATAGCTCTATGTGGTCCTCCTTTGCTGCACCCTGCAACACAGCCCAGCTCTAAACAGAAACTGCACTGTAGCTAAAGGAGGTAGCTTGGCCAGAATGATAGAATGAGGAAATTTAGCTCAAGAACATCTCCTTCCCTGAGGATGAGGTATGGATTCCCGATCAGGAACACCCTTGTGCTAAACAACATTGCAACCCTGCTAAACAATAAGAGGAAGCAAAGTTTAAGTAGACCAATATCAAATGATAATCTCAAAATATGAATAACAATGGTTTGCATCCCCTCCATATATAGCATGAGAACCTACTCACATTGGGTCCCATCCATACTTTCCACCAAGCTCATGCAAGTTTTCCTCCACTAAAACTGTGTTGTCTTATCATAAAGGCCACTCCTCCATGACAACACTGTTGATTTGGTCAAAGTTGACTGAATCAACATTATCCAATCCCTGTTCACACCCAAATGTTCTTAATCCAAGTGTTTATTCTTCCTCCTTTCGCATTAGGAGTTTTATTATTCCTTATAAAGAGATTTTATGAGCCTCCCCACCCACTTATTCACCTACCTAGTGATTAAACAAACTATAATATTCCATTTAGATGAAGGCTAAATTTTGGAATATTACAAGGTCGAGGAGCATTTGGCAAGATATCATATAATGCGCTAGACTGAGAGTACACAAGATCAAGGTACTGGGCGTAAGAAATGGCCTGTTCCTCGGTTACACAAGCCCCCATAGTTATGTCTTTTGCAATCTGATTGACAAAGGAGGTAGTGAACCAGTGAGTCAGAAGCTGATCGGGAATCTCAAATTTGATCATGCGATGAAGACATTGCCACTCATGAATATTATCCGAGATATGAGTAGCTCGGTCTTGTTTCAATGAAGTTAGGAGATGCGTCTCGGTCTCATAGCGGATCGGTGACTAAAAATGTGTAAGGCATGCCATGGCTAAGGAATTGAAATCTTGAAAAACTCCACTAGACAGCTCAATGTACCACTTTGCAGCGACACCAGTAAGAGTTCGCTGGAAAAGACAGAGTCTAATAGAATTGTCAACCTAAGAGTTAGAGGAACACCACAAGTGGTAAGTCATAACATGTTTTTGGGGGTCTTCGCTAGGCTTACCCTCAAATTTAGGACAATCACCAGGAATCTTGGTCAGAACCAGAGGCCAATACGGGTTATGAAGAATAGGATCATTTGTCAACTTTGACACATCAAGTAATTCCAACATAGTAAGAAATGATAATTGAGTATTGAAAGTCATCAGAGGTATTTGATAAGGACTTGTGTGTACATTCCACCCAGTCCGAGCAGGATTCTGTCCCCATACATTCTGTCCTGAAGGATTCAGATCGTAGGGATTAGAAGCAGGATAATTCGGTTGATACTAGGGTTGAGTACCAGCATACTGAGTCGAAGTAGACCACTGAGGTCTTTGCTGAGTAGCATAAGGAGCCTGCTATGGAATTTAAGCATGGCTTTGAAATTGATGATATACAGGTTGATTTTGAGGGTAAGGAACTTGGGGCGCACTATATACCGATTGATATGAAACTTGAGGGTAGTAAGCGCCCTATGGTTGACCTTGCGGAGCAGGTTAAGTAGGATTTTGAGCAGGTGGACATGGATGAGTTGGGTAAACAGGTAGAACCGGCTTTGAAACTGAAGGAATCTGCTAGTGGGCAGGTTGAAACGGCTGTTGAGCTAGTTGAATCGGCTGTTGAAATGGTTGAGCTGTCTGCTAAGAGGGTTGAACCGGCTGCTGAACTGGATATTGAGGACCACCAGGTTTCCCTTGTGGGAAAGGTTGGCCGGATGGTTGTGATGGACCAGGTTGTCCCTGATAACTAGGTTGACCTGAAGACGGACCGTAGGGTTGTCCTAGTTGCACAAAATTTGGGCGGTTGTGATTTGTTGTGAAAATTAAATATTATAGAGCAATGCAACACATAAAATATGCGAAAAATACAAGCACACAAAATACATAAAACCAGAGAGACACAGATATACGTGGTTCGCCCAATTTGGGCTACGTCCACCCCGAACAGCCAGTCCTTCCTTTATATTATCGAGCAAAAATGAAGAGACAAAACCTACAGTAGATCCGCTGTAGTATCCTTTGTTCTCTCTCACAGTCTCCCTCTCTGTTTCTCGCTCTGAGAATAAACATACAATACACATCCGCAATACAATGCCCTCATAAAAGCAAGTGGTTGCCTTCTAGGGCAAAAAACCCTAATCTAAACATAACTTCTACCGTCAGATATGCTTTGAACGGCCCGGATTGACTAGAAATTACAATACTTTTATAAGGAAAATTTACATGTTGTTTTTAGCTTCGGGGCGCTGCCCCCGACCCCTCCGTCGGGGGCGGGGGGGGGGGGGGGGGCGGCTCCCGCGCTCGCCCCGCCCCTTTTAAGGTACACGGGTCCAATGTTGTGATACAAAGTAAACAAGATAATCAGGCTCCACACCCAACAATCTCCCACTTGGAGACTGATTGTAGCAACTCCATCGCTACTTCATTTGCTGGACAATGACTCCTCTTTGGACATGGCTGTTCCTCATCTTCATCGTCATCCTTGAAGACCAATTGAAACTGAGCATGTTCTCAGTTTCTCCCTGGTTACAACTTTTGTTAGCATATCTGCAGGATTCTGGCTAATGTGTATCTTTTCCAGCTTCAACTCTCCATCTTCCAATACTGACCGTATGAAATGGTACTTGAGATGTATGTGTTTAGTCCTGGAATGAAATGCTGAGTTCTTTGCAAGATGAATAGCACTTTGGCTATCACTGTATAGTGTGCCCATATCATGCTTCTTACCCAATTCATCCATAAACCTTTGTAACCAAATCATTTCTTTACTAGCCCCTGTAGCAGCAACATACTCGGCTTCTGTTGTTGAAAGTGCAACAACACTTTGGATTTTTGAAACCCAACTGACAGCTGTTCCACCTACAGTAAATACATATCTTGTAGTGCTCCTCCTATTATCTCTGTCACCTGCCATATCTGCATCAACATATCCCTGCAGAGCAATGTTTGAACCACCAAAGCATAATGCTTGATTTGTGGTACCTCTCAAATATCTGAGAATCCATTTTACTGCCATCCAATGTTCTTTTCCTGGATTATTCATGTACTTGCTTACAACTCCCACTGCATGTGCAATATCAGGCCTTGTGCAGACCATTGCATACATTAAGCTTCCAACTGCTGATGCATATGGAACTTTAGACATATAATCCATGTCTTCTTAGGTCTTTGGGCACATCTCCTTACTAAGTTTGAAATGGCTAGCAAAAGGTGTGCTAACTGGTTTTGCATTCTGCATATTAAATCTTTTCAACACCTTCTCTATGTACTCATTCTGAGACAGTGTTAATTTGCGATTTTTCCTGTCTCTAGTTATCCTCATACCAAGGATTTGTTTTGCAGCTCGTAAATCCTTCATTGCAAATGAATTTGCCAATTTTATTTTGAGCACATTTATTTCCTGCATGTTAGACCCTGCAACAAGCATGTCATCTACATATAATAACAATATAATATAGCTGCCATCATTTTGCCTTTTTAGATAAACACAATGATCAGAGTGACATCTATTATAACCTTGTTCAGACATAAACTTGTCAAATTTTAGATACCACTGCCTTGGAGCCTGTTTTAAGCCATACAAGCTCTTCTTTAACCTGCACACCAATTTTTCTTTTCCTTTGACCTCATATCCTTCTGGTTGCTGCATGTATATCTCTTCCTCCAAATCTCCATGGAGAAATGTTGTCTTTACATCTAACTGTTCAAGATGTAAATCTTCCGCTGCTACAAGACTTAAGATAGTTCTGATTGAAGTCATCTTAACAACAGGAGAAAATATTTCATTAAAATCAATACCTTTCTTCTGTGCAAACCCCTTCACCACAAGTCTAGCTTTGTACCTCTTTTTTCCTCCATCTTCTTCCTTCAGCCTGTAAACCCATTTATTCTGCAATGCAGTTTTACCTGCAGGCAACCTAACTAAGTCCCAAGTCTGGTTATGCATTAAGGAGTCCATCTCTTCTTCCATGGCTAGCTCCCACTTCTTCCTGCTTTCAACCTGCATTGCTTCTTCATAACATTCAGGTTCACTAGAATCAATCAACAATAAATAATATAATGAAGGAGAGTATCGTTCAGGGGGTCTACTTATCCCGGTAGATCTTCTAACACCACTTTCAGGTGTTTGAGGTGCCTGTTGCTATTGTGGTGGTTGCTGCTGTTGTGGTTGTTGATTATTATTATTTTCAGGCACCTTTACTTTTTCAGTTATCTCATCAAGAACTGTGTATTCCTTGCTTTCTTTTTCCTGTTTCTTTTCCTGCAACTTATTCTTATACAAGACCTTTTCATTGAATATTACATCTCTGCTCCTAATGATTTTGTGATTTTCATAATCATATAAGCGATAACCAAAATCATTAACACCATATCCAATAAAGGTACATTTATTTGATTTTGCCTCAAGATTTGTTCTATTTTCTTTATTAATATGGACAAAGGCCTCACAACCAAAAGGCTTTAAAAAAGAGTAGTTTACCTTTTTACCTATCCATGCTTCCTCTGGAATACCACCATCCAAGGAACTTGAAGGCCCTCTGTTTATTAGATAAACAGCAGTATCTACAGCATCTGCCCAAAATTTTAAAGGCAATCCTACATGCAATCTCATGCACCTTGCACGCTCCATGATTGTTCTGTTCATCCTTTCTGACACACCATTTTCTTGTGGTGTTCTTGGAACTGTCTTCTCTCTACGAATTCCATGCTCTGAACAGTACCTATCAAACTCTTTGCCGCAATATTCACCTCCATTGTCTGATCTGAGACACTTCAACTTCTTTCCTGTCTCAATCTCAACCAAAGCTTTCCATTTCTTGAAAGTATCAAATACATCAGATTTATTTTGAATACAATAAATACATGTTTTTCTAGTTGCATCATCAATAAAAGTAACATAATAACCAGAGCCACCGAGAGATGATACCTGAGCAGGTCCCCATACATCTATATGCACAAGCTCCAATTTTTCGCTCTTCTTTTCTTTCCCAACTCTGAGAAATCTGACTCTCTTTTTTTTTCCATAAATGCAATTCTCACAGAAATCCAAATCAACATTCTTCAAACCTGGCAACAAATTTCTTGAGTGAAGAATTTTCATCCCCTTCTCACTCATGTGTTCGAGCCTATGATGCCATAATGCCACATCTGCTCCTTTGGAAGTTAAAGCATTAACAGAGTTATAAATACCATTGCATAAATACAATGTACCAACCTTTTCACCTTTTTCTATTACCAGCGCTCCTTTGGTGACCTTCCAAGTTTTATCTGTGAAAGTTGTCACACAACCTTCACTACCTAACTGCCTTGTTGAAATCAGATTTTTCTTCAGATCTGGAACATGCCTTACCTCCTTTAATAGCCATTGGTTTCCATTCTGTTGTTTTACAAGAACTTTACCCATTCCAACAATTTTACAGGGTTTATCATCACCCAAACGAACTTGTCCAAAATCTCCTTTAACATAGTCATGAAAATATTTCTTATCAGGTGTGGCATGGAATGAAGCCCCTGAATCTACAACCCAAGAATCAGTAACATTTTCAAAAGAAAGAATCAAAGAATCTTGTAACACATCACCTGTCACATTTGCTTCATGATTGTTTTCTTGCTGTGCATCTCCTTCTTTTCCCTTCCAAGATCTACAATATTTCTTTAGGTGTCCTCTCTTTCCGCATTTCCAGCACACTATCCCCGATCTGGACTTGGATCTGCCTTTCCTTGATTTACTACGATATCCCGAGCTCTTTCCTCTTTCCATTCTTCTTCCCCTAGACTCTGCACTCAAAGCATTACTTGATGTCTCACCAGAGCTTTTCCGTCGCATTTCCTCGCTAAGGATAGCACCAACAACATCATCAAACTTTAAAGTACTAGATCCAGAGACAGAGTTACTAATGGCCATTACTAAACCATTCCAACTCTCTAGCAATGAGCACAAGAATAACAGAGCTCTAACTTCATCATCAAAGTTTACCCCTAAAGAACTTAACTGACTGGTAACTGTATTAAAATCATTTAAATGGTCTGCAACCGATCCACCTTCCGACATCTTCATATTAAATATTCGTTTCATAAGAAATACCTTGTTTGAGGCCGAGGGTTTTTCATATAGTTTTTCCAACGTCTGCATCAAACCCTCTGTTGTTGTTTCCTTCGAAATATTGAAGGCGACTGATGCCGCAAGACACAACCGTACTGTTCCGAGTGCCTTTCTATCGAGAATGTTCCATTCCACGTCTGTCATGGTCGCCGGCTTCTTTGTTTTTCCGCTCAATGGTAGGTACAGATCTTTCTGATACAGATAATCTTCCATCTGCATCTTCCACAGCGCAAATTTTTGGCCGTTAAATTTCTCGACCCTAAACTTACCATCGTCCGCCATTGCTCCCACTCGAACCAGGAACCCTTTTTTCCTGCGAGTTTATCAGCCAAATATACCTTCGGCTCTGATACCAGTTGTTAGAAAATTATATATTATGGAGCAATGCAACACATAAAATATGTGAAAAATACAAGCACACAAAACACATAAAACCAGAGAGACACAGATATACGTGGTTCACCCAGTTTGGGCTACGTCCACCCTGAACAGCCAGTCCTTCCTTTCTATTATCCAGCAAAAAAGAAGAGACAAAACCTACAGCAGATCCGCTGTAATATCCTCTATTCTCTCTCTCACAGTTTCCTTATCTCGTTTACCATAATACACATGTAATGCAATGTAAATACAATACAATACCCTCATATATACAAGGGGTTTGCCTTCTAGGGCAAAAAACTCTAATCTAAACATAACTTCTACTGTCAGATCATTTACCTAGTGAACGGCCTAGATTGACTAGAAATTACTATACTTTTATAAGGCAATTTTACATCTGTTTTTAGCTTCGGGGGCGTTGCCCCTGAAAACCCCCGCCAGGGGGGGGCTCCGAAAAGCGCTGCTGCCCCCCCCTGGACCCCCCATGGCAACGATTAATTATAGGTGGTGTTGCCGCCCCTTTTAAGGTATAGGGGTCCAATGATGTGATACAAAGTAAACAAGATAATCAGGCTCCACACCCAACATGAGTTGGAGTACAGAAATCCCTCAAGTAGGTAATTTTCCCCCTGTGACCAAAATACTAGTCCCGTATGATTTAGAGGTTAACTAAAACAGACTAGAAGGTTGTCTCAGGAACCAAAGATTGGCCCGGTGGACCAAAGGGTTGTCCCTACTGGGCCAAAGGTTTTCCCTATAAGGGTTTTCCTTGTAAGCCTGAGGGTTGTCCTTGTAACGAAGGTCCTTGATGAGTAATGACCTGATAAGGATTAGTAGGAGGAAAGTAGACAGGATTACCCTACTCATCATAATGAAGCGAAAATGAGTAAACATGGGTACCAACAGCATCATAGTGATGAAAAATAGGATTACCAAGAGCCTGGGGCTGCTGGGAACCCTAAAAGCTCTGTTGCTGAATAGCCAACATATACTCTTCAAAAGTGAGGCCACCAGGAATCATGAGGGTGGTGGAAACAACACTAGAAGCAGGTGTGGCCTTCATCGAGGGAGCATAATGTTGGTGAATATCCAACATCTGCTCATCAAACACATAGGTAGAAACCATAGGCGTGGTAGAGGTAGACGAAGTTTCCATGGCATGGGTTTGTGATCTACCCGAGCCGGGATTAACAGGCCACGTAGGTTGAGAAAAATAGACCTGCAAGTGTGAAATGATCCAGATGACTGAGATGCAACAACTGGTATAGACGAAAACACACAGATAGTAGTTTGAACTGGGATAGATGTAACAGTAACCGACGGATCTGATGCTGAAGGTGACAGTCCTAGCGAAGGGAGGACCGAACTCCGTGTAGGAGTGACTGTGTTGGATTGTGCTATGGTTGAAACACCAGGCATAATCTGACTCAAAGACCTATAGCCGGACGTAAGTGACACCGATGGTGGAGAAGATTGGATAGAGACACGAGGGAGATCTTCAGGAAAGAGTTGATATTCTCCTGTGGAAACAAGCATTCCTTCAATGCCAACAGGATTGGTGGAATCCATATCTGATTCTGCCATAAGATCTTCGAAAAGACTACGGGGACTAGGAGATATCACAGCAACAGTAAATGGGGATCCTGACGTAAGAGGAGGAAATTCTCCTTCTTCCCCAAAACCAGACCAAGCACTTGAAGGAGGCCAATTGAACTCAACCAGCTTGTCAAGCGAAGATCGAGTAGCAAGGGGATAGACAGATGAGAGAATAGGCTGCGAAAACACGACAAACCTAGTGGATTGAGGGGTTTCAAAAGAAACGTCCGAAAAAGAACCACCACTAGGAGGTAGTGAGGACGAAAAAACTGGAAGTTCCGCCACTTTGACTGTATATCAAAACAGGAAGGAAAAGAGATAACTAATCGAAGGTTCCAAGATCAACAACTAAGGAAAATAAAACATGCCAAGTAACAAAACTTTTAATAGGTGTGTGATTGTAGGTGATTAATTTTATGACACTGAAACCAAATTTTATTGTTTCATGTTTTAAGAGTCGAGAAACAGGCAAAAGATGACTCTAGTCACTTTCAATTTGAAACGAGCGTGAAAGGAAAAGTGCTCTATGATCTCTTCTCTTATTTAAAGAGTCATGAAAAGATCAAAATGACTACTTAGGTACTCTAAGCAAGAGAGTATAGCAGGTTTTCGTGAACTACCATATACACCTTGGTGATCAAATGAAAGAGAAATGACCAAGGACTTAACGTACATGCAGGTAGTCTCCCCAAATGCTATGTTCGGTGTATCACGGTTACAAGGTGGAAAACTCGGCTTCCTATGGATAAAGGATTGAAACCTAGAGGGGTCTCCCTTTATATACTTGACGATACGGGGAGCACAAGTCTGTAATAGCGTTGTCTAAAGCCAAAAGGCGAACAACAGCTACTAGGTTTTAAGACGCGGGAACACGTCTCTAGCCTAGACCACTAGAAATGTTGTGTTAGGTTTCAATGTTGCCTTAGGTTCATTAAGTAAATTTTAAATTTGATCTTGGATTATGTTTCAATTTCAAGGCCCTATCGAATTTGGAGCTCAACTTCCTAAATGCAAACTATATGCAAATGAACATCATTTTCAATTCGATGAATGCTAGTGATGAGAAGGATAGAAATCTTTCAAACAATAACGAATAAGGAAATTATGCAAAGAAAACCTCTAATGCCTCTAATGCAATCAATCGAAAATGAAACTCCTTCCTAGATTAACAAATTATAGTTATGTAAAGGAGCATTTCAATTTCGATACAACGAAAGAATGCAAAATATTTTTTTTTGAATTTTTCAATGAAACAAAGCACATAATGTACTAATTCAATGGAAAACGAAATAAAAAATAGCTTAAATTTTGTGAATGTAGGGATTAAAATTGAATGACTCAATCAATGCAAAACAAACACAAAAAGCATTCAAACTAATGCGACAATCTTTCAACCAAAAAGAGAGTTTCCCAAAATGACCCAACACAAGCAATGTAATTGATGCTCAGAGAAAGAAGGGGAAGGATCAATAAAAAATGAAATGATCATTAAACCAAAGAAAATACTCAAAAGGATCAAGAAAAACTCAACGCAATTGACCCAAAAACGAGACTGACAATAATAAAAGAGACTCATTTTTCAAGCAGAAGGCTCAGTGTACAAGAACACTTAGAAACCCTAAGGCCTTAAACTACACTGACAGGAAAATGGACAAATTAATTAGAAAACAAGTCTACAGTAGTCAACACAGTCCCAAAGACTTAATCACACACAAAAAATAGCCCAGAAGCAAGCAAAATTGACCAAAAGACTCATTAAGGAGGTCAAACCAATTCCTACAGGGGTCGGCGTGACTGTAAGGCTGTAATCCACGCCATACAGGGGTTGGCACTACTGAAAAAAGAGAAATCTGCACCAATCAGCGTGACTATTCAGATAAAAACCACGCCAAGCTAGATAACTATGGGAAAAAGAGGAAAAACCAAAACCTAATGAGCAGAGGTCAATCTTGACACTCTGGAGCTGAATAGAGGATGGAAACTAAAGCAAGAAAACCAGAAAAGACAGATAACTAAATAAAAAATTTAAACTGACCCAACAAGATGAAACGAAAAACTCGCACTCCTCCCCAGTGGGTTCACCAATTTGTTAAGCAGGTAAATCCTCTCTGTGGACAGAGACGATCCCTCTAGCCCTAGAGTGGGTCTAGAAACAAAGGGACATGCTAAAGTATTGCTTCCTAGTTATTGAATGAACAAAGGACACGGTAGATCAACCCACCTGGATTCCAACACTGTCATTGTTGTTGTAGTAGTGGTGGCCTCTCGCTCCTGCCTTGGCAAATCACAATCCTTCCATCGTTACACTCGATTACCTGCACATAGAACAAGAAACAAGAACAACATACGAAATAATGGTTTCACTCATAACTACTAGCTAGTCAAAGAGGGCTAAGCATGTTGCATTAAGCATTTAACATAATACAAAATGGGAACCAAACAATAGTCATGTATATAAATGAATAGAAGGAAGAGTTACAACCAATGTTTTGACGTCGTAGTCTCCTCTAGCTGGGTTCAGCCAAAGTGCGTCTCAGATGCTCATCAAGGAATTTAGATGAGATGAAGGCATGGACTCAAGCTCTCTCATAAGTCATGAACTCAAGCTTCCTCAATGTAATTCCTTCTTATTCTATCTTCTCTAGTAATTCATCTATAATATGTTTAATTTTCCAAGTTCAACTAGCTTGTTCTAAGAGAGATAGCTTCTTTTATAGAGGAAAAGGAGGAGGTTAGGATCCCTACAAAGGTGGGAGGGAGGCCTATCCTTTAGGGAGTTCCCATAAGAGGCGGAAACCATAAACCTAAAGGAGGGAGTCCGTGGTTTTTCAGTTCAACCACTCCCAATGACTCATCCTTGAGGTGGATGGAGTGGAATCTCCGCCTCTATTTTTAAAAAACATTCGATAAATAGCTTGGCGCGGGTGTCTAACTGGCACAGAGCACCAACTGGCATGGGCCCAGTGTTAATTTTCCCAATTGGCGCAGGGGTGTAACTGGCTACTCATGTCAAGGAAAAAATAAGGGTTTTTACATCTCTGCTCAAGGAATTGTCAATAGAAGGAATATTTCTCTCATGTAAAGGGATGAAATGATGGTCTTTGCAAGGCATGACACTTCTTATTGGTCATAGAAATGACCCTCCAATGTGCGAGTTGGGGATTGCAAGGACAATGACAAAATTCTATGTAACAATGGGGGGTAGCCAAATTCACGACCTATTCCTGTGATGGGACAACCTCACGTTCAGTATTCCTAGGTTCAACACCCTCTTCAGCAACCAAATGAATCATATTCATATGTTTAGAAACCTAACATCCCTTATATTCAATAGTTGAACATATAATATCAGTATGTTGCTCGACCGAACACGTCTCAGCAGTATGTCCAACAACCCCAGCCTTCTGCGAGTGATTTTCCGACTAATCCTCAGTTTGGTTCTTACACCCAAGCTGGTCTGAATCTCCTCTTGGGTCAATCTAGTCCTCTCCCCAATCAGCCTCTTACTCAATACCAACCATTTCCTCAAGGTCGGCATCGAAGAATACTAGTTTGGCCTCAAACTGGTGCTCAATATCGTAATATTCATTAGTACCAGTAGGCCTAATCAGACCTCCTATGTTCAACAAAGACCTCAAGCCGGACCCATGTTCAACAAAATTCATAGGTTGGATCCTACGTTCATCCGGGACCCCAACAAGGTCCCTATGTTCAACCGAAATCCCATAGGGGTATTATCAACAACCCCAACAAGGTCCCTATGTTCGTAAATACCTTATGTTCAACAATAGTTACAACAAGGTCCTTACAAACGATGGGGGTAGTATGCGTATCCAAGACCAAATTCGCCCTACTGGGGGTAGAATCTGTATCAACTAGGTTGGAACCATCGATATTTTTCTCCTCATCATCCTCCCGTGCAATGTTTAGCTATGGTGGAACTGTCAAATGTGTCAAAGCTTACAAATGCATCTCATCCAGCATCATTTCATTACAAATTCAATCATCATCTCAGAGATTGTCCAAAGAAGTTCGAAGGAAAATATTGGGAATACCGTTAGCGCTCAAATCTACCTCAGGCTGAAATGAAGTAAACTCAAGGCTACATCAAACCACGCTCAGCCTCGTAGCTAGCCCTACGAGGAAAGGAGAGGGCTCTCTCCGTCAATCTCGAGAAAATGAGCAATAGGATGCGAGATGACTTACAATAAGAACTGATTTTAGGCTAGTAAAGAGATAGGTATGTTTGGTTTTTGGTTTTTTGAGTTTTCGCTGGAGTAATGGGAAAACAAATTTTGGGTCCGGGGATAAGGTCAGACCTTTGCAGAGTTCAAGCTGGGGCGAGGTAGGTGATGATCTTGATGCTTTAAATTGGATGTATGGATAGATTAGACCGACGAGGAGCTGAAGAGGGAAAAGAAGAACTTGGATCCTCTCCAAACAGCTGAAAACATATAGAACTAACTGAATTCAAAGGCCAAGCACTGTAAACAATGGATTCAACCTTATTTCACTCATTCAATTTAGTTCAGAAGCATAATGAAAGGATGGCAACATTAAACATGAAGAAACTTACAGTAAACAAAGGAGAAACATCATCAAGAACAAAACACCACAAGGATCCCAACAAGTGCCGCAAAACCCCTGATCTTTCCTTAGCCAAAATATGAAAAGTATGTACAATAGTATCAAAAGTATCCCAAGAGTCCAACCTCTCCAACCCCTGAAAAGGATTGAGAAATTACAATATATAGAGCACTCTAACACCTTTCCCCACCTCTAGGGGTCGAATTCCCTCTTCAGGGATCAGTTTCAACCAATTCTAATCATGGAACTACAATCTAGGCAGCTTACAACTTGCCTCTAAAAGAGTGGAAACTGATCCATTACATGATTTTTTACTCATTTGAGAGTGAATCTTCTAGAAGAGATAAAAACAAGCCAAAGTTACATATCAAACATGAATTTACATCACAAAAACTCAAGAATTTCATCCATAGGCAAAACTGGTCCAAAATAGGCGAAATACTGAGCTGGCAGCTGAAAACTCAAAAAAATCTCTAGGTGGGTCGCTCCTGAACTGCGTGGGTCGCTCATGTTTCAGGCTGATTTTGAGGTAGCTCCCGACATCCAAATTGAGCTCATGATAGCTCGTTGGAAAGCCCTGGATGTCTACTTTCCAACCCAAGTGGAATTTCGGAATTTGGAGTTGATTTGACCCTCAAAAACCTCATTCTCCCAGAGGTACTTCCTGCTGGTGCAAAAGGTGGCAGCAAGGTGGTTTTCATGGTGTTTTTGAGCTGTTTGACCATCCAGATTTTGTTGAAATGCTAAGTTGACTTCAGAGGATGCATAATTAACCATGAAAAATCCAAAAATGTAAAAATCTCCTCCAGCAAGTGTCTCAAAAAATGCGAGCGCATGAGCGCGCGACCCACGTAGCTGCAAAACCTGTTTTTAAGACCAAAAATTTGAAAATGACAAAATTTTCTCCGAATTTGCCCAAATCCGGAGCGGAGGTCCTCCATCATGTGTCTTGCCCAGTCAATGAAGCCTCAGCCAAAATCCGAAGTGGATTAGGCCTTTTCCGCCGTCGAAGTGCCTTGCGCAACCTCCTCTTCATGATCCTCATCCTCGCTTTGCAAACATGCATGCGAGCCCAGTAATGGCCTTTCATGTGGCGAAGCATGTCTTTGTCTCGGTTGGCCTTCGCCAAAAGCTTCTCCAGATGTATATTCACCCGCGTGAGTACAGTATCTCTGTCAGCTGGTGTCATGTCACCGGGCCTCTTTCGATTCCACTGCCTGTCCTCACGGATTTGGCGCACTTCATAAAATGTGAGCTCATCCTCGAGCTGTTTGTTGCGCTGCTCCAAATAGTTAATCACCCACTGAGCCTTCTGCAATTGGTCTTTCAGCTGGTCATTCTCGGCCCTTTTCTCCTGGATGACTTCCCTCAGCTTCGAGCTAGGAGAGCTCGTATCAACATCAATGACTGTCATATCGGTGTCCCGGCCTCCTGATGGGCCCTCATCATGCATGGGCCTCTTGCCCCTGTCTTGTACCTGTACCTGCACTGGAGAAGAAAGCGAGACCCTTTCCACATCACGTGGAGATAATACTCGCCGTGTCGCTGCAAATAAGGCCCTGTGGCCTCGCTGATATGTCTGAACCAAAGGAGTGATGATATGCTCAACCTCAAACATGTCCGGCTGGTGTGAGGGCTCTCCTGCATCATGAACTGCCTCGGGAGGCTGCTGTGGCACTCTGAAAAAGTCTCTAGAAATGAAATCCTCCCAAGCGATGCCCTGCTCTGCCAACTGATGTGACACCAAGATTTTGATCAAAGCGAAATGATATATACTCCTGTACTGCTGCACTGGGCTCGTCTTCTTCTGCACAAATGTAACCATCCTCTCTATGTTGCGGTGTATGAAATACGGAATATTCATCATACGCACCCTTGTGAAGTGCATCAGCAAACGAACATGATATGAGAAAAGACGAGCATACCTGCCCTCACAACTGAAATATTGAATAATGAGCCTCATGAGCGGTGCATACTCATCTCTCAAGAATCTGAATGGAAAAACTCTGGTCAAGTAAGCCCTATATCCAGTTTTTATGTATGGCTCATAGTGAAATTTCTCTAACTGCTTACCCTTGCTCCATTCCTCGCCTATGTTCGGTATACCAGTGGCTTGAGCAATAGTCAAAGGTGATACAATGAAATCAACCCCAGCTAGGTTTACCCGATCACCCCGTAAATGAAGAACAAACAGACGTGCTAATTCACGATGAGGTCGGGTTTGTACAACCATCTCACAAAATCTGAAACATGACAAGAACCGAAAACAATCCATAGCTAATGGACATGCCTGCAACCGAGCCAAAGAAGTAGGCTCCTCTCTGCGATGATCACCACTTCTATTTGCTCTGCGGGAACCCCGTGGCACATTACCTTCAGCCACCGAATCACTGCCTGACCCTGGCTCATATTCTGACTCTGTCTCTGACATATCTCTGATCAAGTTTTTGGCAATGTGTACACTGATATGAATGCAGTGAAAGCAAGATTAGGATGTATGTTTACCACTCAACCAATATTCCCATCGTCAAAGCACTATCAAGGAATCAAATTATGGATAAAATCTCAGCTTTAAATGGACTGAAAAAGGTATCCTCTCTGTTTTGAATGCAAATGAAATTTCGACCAAATAGGAGCAAGCAACTTTCAAAAGTTTGAACACATCTAGTCAAAGGAGAGCATGGCATTAATAATCATATGTCTGTCTATGAGTAATGACCATAGAGGTTTCAATGGGCCATTTGAAACAAAGACATGAGCATATTTTTACATTGGGAAATGTGACCCATTAAAAACATGGGCAATGTGACTCAAAGGGTTTAAATATGGTATAACAATAGCAATGGTTGCAGTGGTATAATGGGTATGAGAGCAAATTGATTTTGATGTTATATGGAAGGCTGACCATATCACTGTCTTAAGATAACAAACACGTTCTTTCCACCATTCTTTTGCATTTCAAACCCTAAAAACAATGATATTATGACTGTGGGATTTTAAAACCTCCATTTGAATATTGGAAACCACCCATGATGCCACAAATGCGTTGAAAAATATCAAATAATGGATAGAAACCTTTTTGATGGTAGCTTGAGTCGATTCCAAGCCAATCTGGGCGCGCAAACTGAATTCCAAAACTCTGTGTCTGCGTGGGTCGCACAGGCTCTGCGTGGGTCGCGCAGCCCAGGTGGGTCGCGCACCTGCAAACCTACAGTGCTGAACTGACTCTGCGTGGGTCGTGCAGCCCAGGTGGGTCGCTCTGCCTCAACGTGGGTCGCGCACCCTCTTGCCACATAGTGCATTTTTCGAGAAGCTTTTTGAGGCCTTCCCGGTGTCCAAATCGGGCGTGTGATGGCTCGTTGGAAAGATATTGGAGTCTAATTTCCAACACAAGTGGAATTATGCAATTTGGATTCCATTTACCCTGTCAAAAATCAAATCTCCCAACACTAGTCAAAATGAGCAGAATGAGGCTGCCTCAAGGCAGAGCGCTGTTGCAATCAACTTTTGAAGGTCTTCCTCAACTCCAAATTGATCTCATGATAGCTCATTGGAAATTTATTTCTGTCTAGTTATCATTTGACTCATCAAGAAAGTCATTTGGCCAAACATGCTAGGAGAAAACTTGATTTTCCCAAGGTCACTTCAGAGGTGCATTCAATTCTCCTGAGGCAACGGTATTTTTGACATTTCTCTAAAACCATGATACCTGTGTAAAAAGTGAAGGAGGTTTTTCTTCCTTGGCATGTGGTGAAACACAACCTCTCTCAGTTTCCAAAATTTCATCTTTTATTGCTCTGAAACATCTTTTGAGTGAAACCGATCCCGATGTGTGGAACAAGGGATTTTGTCGAAATGAAGCGAAATGAAGGGGATAGGGGGCTTCTAAATTCTTGGGGAAATTTTTGGAAGTAGGTAGGGATGTTAGGAATTAGGGGAAAGTGGAATCACAGAGATTGAGTGAGGGGAAGGGGTCCAAAAGGGAAAAACACAGGCCTAGCCTAGAAAATTGCCAAGTTGTGGCTAGAAACTAGGGTTTGTGCAAAAATGAGGAATTTTGGGGATCTCAGTGATGGGAAGTGTTTAATTAGGTGAATTAATGATAGGGGAAGGTGTATGAACATCAGGATACAAGTTTTTCCGATGATTTGACCGTCCAAGAGAAATTACCTCCAAAACCCTAGGAGAGGGAAATGGACCTTACCAAGGCACAACTGAAGCATGAACGAGGTGTAAAATGACTCAATGGAACTTGACATGATGATGGAAACCCCCTGAATGATGATACACTCAGCTGAATGGTGACATGGACTGACATTTGGAAAACTTTGAAAAGAGTGAAAACAAACCCTAGACCTAATGCCTAGTGACCAAATTTTGCTTGAAGACTCTTTGAAATGACAACATTTGACCTTGACACTTTAAAATCACTTTGAAAGAGCATGTTTGATCACTGGAGGAAGGCTGCAAAAGTTGACTCTAACAAACCCCCAAACCCATGTTATGACGTATCACTTGTGGTGTTATTCTAATTCTTGGGTTGATGATTCTATTCGTCTTCGTCTTTTCTAGTGCACTTTGACAAGTACTGTGTCCAAGTGGTATATTGAACTCCCTTGAGGAATTTTCTTCAATTTTAATTCCATGGCTATGGATTTCCTTACTCACTTCCAGTTACTTTTCTGGTATGAGAGCGACACCCACCTTCTCACTTCATTGAAGCAGTCAACTGCTACGTATATTTAGGATCACATTCACGAATGGTGGTGTTGCCATCACCTCATAAAATGTGAGATCCGCAACCAATTGTTGACTAAATGGCTTACGAAATCATTTGTTCCCAGGATTTCTAAAGATCTTTCCATAGGTGGGTGTGTCATAGAAAAGGAGGTCATTGACAGAGCTCAATACCTTGATTTGGTTTATTCCCAGTCTGAGACTCTATATGAGTTATTTTCTGACGTCACGACCTTCGACTGATCTTGCATCATCTTAGTTTCCTACTACGCCTCTGATGGATGGTGTTATTGGCATAGTGGCTCATACTGATGGTAGTGTGCCTAAAACTTCTTTGAAGTCTAAATTCACTACTGCAACTTTTCCCCCCACTCCTTCTAGTAACCAGAAGAATCCTTGTAAAACCTCCAAGGTAAATGATGTTCAATCTACCACAACAGATAAATCCTCGAAAGGTAAGAAGAAGGGTAAAGGAAACTCCAAATCCGAAAATCCTAAAAAGGATTCAAAGTAGTCATAGGTTGACGATTCTTCGACACGTAAACCTAAATATCATTGTATGATATGTGATAACAATCATTACACCAAGGATTCTCCTCAACGTGCCAAAGTGCCCAATATTTTGAAGGGCACACCTGGGACTCCTCCTATTTTGAAAGAACCTTTCCCTTCTCAATAGACGCAAATGGTAAATCAAGATCAATCATTTGGAAGCTATCAGGTCTTCATGGATGGAACAGAACCTATTTCCATTACCATGAAAATGAAATATCACCCCAATCCATCCAAGGCTCTCTTGGAATCGGAAGTTACATATCACCCTTCCTCTTCTTCACCCCCTACCTCTAGTCCTCTCCAGATTGAGAGACTGAGTAGTGACTCCATCATTCGACCACCCATAAAAGGTATTCTTAGGAAATCTTCCTATAATCCGAATGTGAGAGCTACACAACACTACAATATTGTAGAGGATCTAGCTCATGCACCTTCAGTGAAGTCAAATTTGGAGGTCTTTTAGTCATGCCCATCACAATGGAAGGCACTACTCTTCACTATTGGAGGGATTGATCTCGTAGATTCTAATATTATTACTTTCAATATTGAGAATTTTGTTCCTCGCCTCCCATCTCAGGTAGATTTTTTTAATCAGGTTACCATCATGGAAATAATATTCATCAAATTGTTGTTGATAAAGGTGCTACGACCTACATCGTGTCTGTCGCGTGCTAGAAAGCCATCTTCTTTCCCCATTGAGTCCATCCCCGAATACCTTGGAAACTTTTGATAGTAGATATTCTCAGCCATACATTATACTCAAGGCGTTCCCCATCCTATTGGAGGGGAAAACGGTAACCACGGAAGTTGAAGTGGTAGACGCAAACTTGAATGTTTGTAATCTCATTCTTGGACGCAGTTGGACAAACACTATGATTTGCGTGGTATCCACCTTTTTTCGTGTCCTATGTTTCCCTCATCAAGGAAAGATTGTGACTATCGATCAATTGGCTTTCTTGTCCTATGATTCTTTAACACGCAATATTTTGTATGTTGGGAAGACTGCTACTCCCTATGAGAACATCGGGTCGGGTCTCTTCAAAGACTCGTCCCTCATGGGAATTTTTCCACTCCCACATCTGAATGCTGCCTCCGTTAATATGATTTTGTCTGTCACAATCCATGGATTTTTACCAATCCTGAACAGCTCGGGAGTTTTGGTGACGTTATGCCTCTAACCTCGGCTGAGAAAATGTATCAAAGTATTCTCATGGCTTTTGTGGTTGCATCTGGAACCAATGATCATTTGGTTTCCTCTCTAGAAACTTATGCGCAATATCCCTGGGTTGGTTCTTAGGAATATGATGATCCCTTGAATGAGACTTTACCCACCGACGAAATTATCATGGAGGTAATGTCTCTCAAAGAAACTCCATGGGATGATGGACATCACCGTTCCTCATTTCTCCCAATACCAAGTGGCATCTCTGCCTGTCTAGAATCCCATGCTTCATCTACGCCGACTGACCCACTTCAAAATTTGACCTTGATTCATGAAATGTTTTCTAAAGGGAACATGGGAAATATTACTCCGACCATTCCAATCGACATCTCTTTCAAACCAAGGATTGTCGAGAATTTTCATATCAATGCATCTTGTTCTCCCGATGAGATCAAGATATATACTGAGTTTTTTCAAGAATTCTGTGATGTCATTGTGTGGTCATACGAAGAGATTTCTGGCTTTGATCCGAGTATCGTTGTGCACAAAATTCCCCCCTATCTGGATTCAAAGCCCATTCGTTAACGACTTCATCCTGTGCACCCAAGAAAAGTTGTTGCCATAAACAGTGAAGTTGAAAAGATTCTCAAAGCCGGATTTATTTATCCTATACCATTGACAAATTGTGTCTCAAATATTTTTCTCGTTAATAAGAAACAAGGGACCATTTAGGTTTGCATTGATTACCATGATATCAATCAATCCTGTCCTAAGGACAATTACCCCACTCCTTTTATCGACCAAACCATTGATGAATGTGCCGAGAGTGATATTTTTCCTTTATGGACGATTTCCCTGACTATAACTAGATTAACATTGCTCCAACTGATCAACACAAAACCGAGTTTATCTATCCATGGGGGACATTTTCCTATAAAAATCTCCCTTTTTGTCTTGAAGAATGTTGAGGCCACCTTCCAACGAGCTATGTCATATGATTTTAATCACATCAAGCACATAGTTTAGCCATATCTCAACGACCTTCCTATGCATTCTGTGAAACATCAAGATCACCCGGAACATCTTAGAGCTATCTTCCTTCTCTTTCGATGCTATAATATCAGGTTGAATCCTCATAAGTGTTTCTTCTATGTCGAATCCAATCGGCTCTTGGGTTTCTTGGTGTCCAAAGAAGGAACCTGCATCGATCCTCTTAAACTCAAGGTAATCATAAATTTTCCTCCTCCCTCTTCAGTCCATCAACTACATATTTTGCAGGGAAAACCAATTTCCTCCACCGCTTCGTACTGAATTGTGTTGAGCTTGCCAAATTCTTTACTTGCTTATTGAAAAATGGAATTCCGTTCTTATGGGATGAAATTTATGAAATATCTTTTGATGCGTTGAAATGAGCCCTCATTAGTGCTCTGCTATAACATCATCCCAATTATTACCATGATTACTGCCTATATTTGGTCACTGCCGATAACATTATTGGTATGGTGCTATTTCAAGACGATGACGATGGTTAATATTGTCAAACCAGGAGGTAACTCCTCAAAACTAGAATGTGTATTAGCTGAAGAATGTACATGCCCTTATAGATGGGAGGTGAGGCTATTGGGATTCATCTCCCAATGACTCTTGGCCTTCCTTATTTCCTAATATTAAATAATATACAAAAATACATATGCACACCCATCCATAGGATTAGGTGTCAACATTCCCCCCTTTAATTCGAAGGGATGTTGGTGAGTCCAAGCATCGATCTGAACTTTTCAAACTTTTCTCTTCCAAGTGCTTTGGTGAAGATGTCAACAGTTTGCTCATTTGTGGAACAATGATGTAGATGGATGGTTTTGGCCTGAACATGATGTCGAATTAGATGGTACTTTGTATTGATGTGCTTTGTTCGATCATGGAACTTTGGGCTCTTGGCCAACTTTATTGCAGAAGTGTTGTCGATCATGAGTGGAGTGGAATACATTTGTTTCATCTGCAAATCTTCCAGGATTTTCCGGAGCCACACAATTTCCTTTGTTGCTTCACTCGCTGCCACATATCTCCGCCTCGGCCGGGAATCACTGAACCGACCGTTTGCGTGCTCTCCATGAGATGTGCCTCTTCATCCCAAGACTCATGTGCAACCCGTAGTGGACACTGTCTTTTGTTTCCTATCAGTTCCTGGTTCCAGGAACCGCCAAGTTGAAGTCGCCACCCGTGTATATTTGAGTCCAAAGTCTTAAGTCCCCTTCAAGTACCTTAGCACTCTTTTTTATGTACAGACCAATGTCCTTCACAAGGTTTTTGCATGAACCTTGAGAGGATTCCAACAAACAAATGAAATGTCGTGTCCGTGGTGGTCGATAGATAACACTTCCAAGGCTCGTCACATGAAGGTATCCGAAATTCTTCCTTCCCTCCTTCAATAGATGTGAGCTTCAAGTTTTGTTCCATTGGAGTGCTTAAGGGTTTACAGTCATCCATGCCAAATTTGTTCAAGAGATCTCCAATGTACTTCTTTTGAGAAAGAAATATGAATTTAGGATGTTAAATTACTTCAATACCCAAATAGTAATGAACATGACCCAAATCAGTCATTTCAAAACCTTTCTTCAACTCTTTCTTCATGGATGCAATATAGCTCTCATTGTTTCCTGTTATCAAAAGATCATCTACATATACCACAAGATATACAAATGTTTTTCCAACTTTCTTAACAAACAAAGTTGCATCATCAAGATCAAAATGTTTGAAGTCAAGTTTCAGAAGATGCTCGGTTAACTTCTCATACCAGGCTCGTGGTGCTTGCTTGAGGCCATACAAGGATTTTACAAGTTTGCAAACTTTGTGTTCTTGACCCTTTATCACAAATCCTTCTGGCTGGGACATATAAACTTTATCCTTTAGATCTCCATTCAAGAAGGTTGTTTTTACATCCATCTGATGGACTTTCCATCCACTCTGAGCTGCTAAGGCAAAGAGAGTCCTGATGGTGGTCCATTTTGTCAAAGGAAAAAGCCATGCACCATGTTTTCTTTCCCATGACCCTTTTGCCAAAGTTCTGCTCTTGCGCTTGTCTAGTGAGCCGTTCGCTTTGTACTTGTTCTTGTAGACCCACTTACACCAAATGGTTTTTGCTTCCCAAAGGCGGATCAACCAGCTTCCAAGTGCCATTCTTTATCAAGGCATCATACTCCTTCTGCATCGCTTCTTTCCATTCATCATGAGTAGCGGCTTCTTTGAAGGAAGTTGGTTCATGATCTGTAGACAAACTCAATTCACAGTTATAAGCAATATCCAT